>LR736863.1:4739200-4835444 GCA_902654985.2 Oryctes borbonicus
AAAAGAAATGTGATAGTCACTCTGTTATGTGAATCAGATATTTATTAATATGTACTATCTGCAATGATGTGAATAAAACAATGTAGACTGGAATGGAAATGCATGTAGTATGAATAAATGTCAACGTTTCACATTTTTGATATCCGATTTTGTAACATAACACAACATTTATACTGAAATAATTACAAAAATGTGTTCATAAAGAAAACGTAATCATGAGAGCCATGTTTTTGTAATTGATTTTTATATTGGTTATAACTACATCTGACAGTTAAATACAAGATTAAAACTTTCACTTATGTCATGTTTTAAAGCATGTTTACTACAGATCAAAAAACGTTTATTATCGGATAATGGACAAAGTCAGCAGAATTGGGAATGATCTTATTCAAGGCATCTTATGTACGGATGAATTTCATCTTTAGTTTCCACATCTTGGAGTGTCATATCTTGATTTATATCAGCAAATTGATCGCTGCGTTGTGAAATTTCGTCAAGCTTGTGTAATAGGTCGCAAAGCCGGTAGTAGTAAACTCAACGAAAGAACTGTTCATGAAAACATGTCCTGGACAAATCCTTGTTTCCAGATGGTTTTAGTAACAAACAAACCATAAGGTCCAGTGAAAACCTTTATGTAATGATGCAGAAACCATATTGCATTCTGAAGAGGTTGGTATTTGGAACTTGGCAACTTCATGGAGAAGAATTATTGGTCCATCATTTTTTCATGAAAGGAAAGGACACTTCCAACAAAACAATGCCGCAACTCATAAGTCACTAGAAACAGTGAACCTCCTACATGGATATTTTGATAACCTTGTAGTAGATTTTGCTCCACGTTCTTCTAATATATTCTAAATTATTTTATTTTTTCACACCTAAAAATACAATTTTTGAAAATACTTCACACACAATACGAAAACTTACCGAAGCAATTCTAAATGTTTGTTACACCATAACGCTCCATCAACGTATTTGTTAATAGCAGACTGTATTAAAAAGTGGATTGAGTTGTTACTTGTGAAAGAAAAGACGACACTTGAATACACTTGATATTTATTTCTAGTTTTACAATCTGGTCTCGTAGTACGTGACCCGTTACATGGCAGAATTACATCTGTCCCTTTTTTATTGGTAAAACCACTAGAAAAAATTCAAGAAAAAAACGCTAAATAGTGATATCAACTCTGGTGGTTCTGTATAGGTGGGGTACTTAAATTTAAAGATATTTGACATAACGCCTTAACAGCATCTAACAAACTGAAACGACGACTGAGGGTTGGTCGTATCATAAATGTTTGGTCTTCTTTTACTTTTACTAGGAAAAAAAATCTTTTATTCTGCTAACTTTACTATTATTGACCGGATCATATTAAACAAACATTTTTACATCATTACTGTCTAACATAAATGTAGCTTGAGGTTGTGATGATATTGTATTACGTGACATTACCGACACATTTTGAGTTAAATCGAAAAGCCGCTGAAAATTGATAGACCATTTGTAGTGCCCTAGAGAGCAAAGAAAAATTAAATCATCCGCATCTGTCTAAAATACAACGGGTGGCTGTTGCGTGAAATAAAAGGTAATTAAGAAACTTGAAAGAAATCGTGGTATTTGGTATTCCAATGTTGAAGTCAAGTATACTTGACAAGGTAAATATAGTTATCTTTGCCTTGTCAAGTTTTTCCTTAAAAAAAGAAAGATGCAGATTCTTAAAAAAAATCAAGTTTCCGCTGCATGTGCCACATCCACAACAGCAACAAATTCTAAAGGATAAATTCCATATTGAAATGATTAAAAAGAAAAATTTAAAAATTAAGAGATATCTAGACGGAGATGTAATATTTAAAAATAATTATAGAACTCTGCGCACAACATGGAGGCTATGTGTTATGACAAAAATTATGAAATTTTATATAAATAATGAAAATTTGTATTTATAATACACTGAAAAACCTAGGCAATCCGTAAAATAAACCGAACATGAAGGAAAGATCGGGAATTTATAAAATTGCATGTAGACTGTGATAAAGCTATCATTGGTGAAACGAAAAGAGCAACAGGCACCCGATCCAATGAGCACATTAAGTGCGACAGATACGGAAGGATAGACTTGTCAAGTCTAGCACAACACATAAACGAAACGAAATTGATTAAGAACGTGGGAATAGACGTTTACTAAACTATTTACATAAAAGGGAATGTAAATTTCATGGATAGAGAGAACGCTGTCCTTCTCAGGTCTTTTTGATTTATTAGGGTAAGACGGACGCATGTTTTACATTTCGTGTTACAATGACAAGAGACGCTCATCTATTTCTCTGTAATCTTAGGATGACTTAGTTTTAGGGTGTGTAGGCGACAAAAGTAGATACTTGTACGTATTTTTTTTCTCGAGAGTAGGAATAGAACAGGCATGTTAGAATTAGAATTATTTTTCGGTTGCATCCGTATATTTCTTACAAATCGCTCTTATTTTCCTGAAGGTCCAGAAAATTATAAGCTAGTGCAGTAACCTAAAAAATTACATCTTCTTTTAACTTTCTTCCTTTCTATATTAAAAAAAGGACAGTCAATGTCCACTAGGAGTAACGATACAAAAATATCGTTGCAAGATGTAGGATGTGGCTAATGAGAGATATATTAAGTATTTCTTTGTTTTCTTCTTTCTAACAACGGAGCCAGTTGCATCAAATTTCTTAACAAGCTTTTTCAGAGAATTAATAACGATATTAAAACCGCCGAATTTAACGTTAAATTTGTTGTTCGCCGTTGGATATGAAATATTACCAATTCCATTAACACTTAATCAAATAAATTGATTGTTGCAATGTTAGCATAATTGTGATCTTCGTGATTGCAAACGTCGTGTCACTTAAATTTGAAACAGATAAATAATTAGATGTCAACAGAGTTTCAAGGCAATACGATTATCAACAATAATTTGACCTTAGTTAAATTTTTGAAAGTAAGCAAACACGTTTTTAACATTTATATGCATACAGAAGGTAATCAGTGCATTTTGATATGTTTTCTAATGGTTTTAAGGCAAGCAAAAACTTTCGTAGAGAATAATTTTTTTCCAAAATATGTAGAATAAAAGTTTTTCCCCTTGTGCACCAAATCCGTGGACACAGTATATATTTTTCACAGAAAATAGTGAGAATGTATATATCATTTTCGGTTGTTCTGTTAAAACTATAACTTAGTTGTGCTACAATATGAAATAATTTTAGATTACGCACTGATTAAGTAATTTGAAATTAATTTCATCTTTGGTGAAGAAGAGACCGCCCAAACCGTTGACTCCTTATCATATACAATTTTATAATTCACTATGCATATACAAAAGCTTGTTATTCCAAGTATTAAATTCCTAATTTTAATTTAAGTAATAGATGTAGTGCTATAAGAATTCTGGATCTGTTTTTGGATTACGATCTTACTCGTAATCAATTAACATAAATACCGACCTTTGATGCTGTCATCATTTTATAAGGATCAATTTATTTATCTTTAAAATACGTGTTAATAATGTTTTCGTACGCTCCATCTTCCTGTCAAGATCGATTCAATTAGCAGAACTAATTTTTGGCAGTGCATAATGCATTCTTGAGATGCAACGGGCGCTGAGTTTATAAACTTCTAAACACTAATCACGCTCTGACATCATCCTGCTACGAGTTATATTTCAAAGGTTGCTCTGCCTAATTGCACTCAATGCCACTGCTATGTTTAATCGGGTTAAAATAGGATTATCTGTTTCCTGGCATTTACTACTTCGCCGGTTTGTAAATGTTTGCGTTTTCAAGTAAATTCTGTTTAATCCACGTTTCAGACACCTTGGGTAGCTTAAAGCGTCTCGATTGCGAAAATTTTATTATTTTCCTAATGAGCTAATGTATTCTTTTGGATCTTTTCTGTTTGGAACTAATGATATTTTTTTTCTGATCAGTTATCATTCTACTGAATTCTCGAATATTAGTTTCGTAATAAGCTCCCATTGGTATCTTATCTTGAGAATTTTAAGGTTAATAACTTGGACTCTTATATGGATCCAATTAATATTAAAATACCAGGATCCTGTTGATGAGTTACAAATATAATAAATAATACTCTCAAACTATTAGTCATTGGTGTCATAAAAATAGATTATATAAACTATAATGGAATATTAATTATAATATCAAAAAAAGTATAAATAATGGTGGCAAGGACTATGGCGTAGTATGGTAAACAACACATCATTCGGTCACCGGTTGATGATGAGGACCATTCGTGTCCTCGAAACGGCCGTCCCGGACTATTTATTATATTACTATATAATAAATTAAACTTGTGTGATGCGGAGGTTGCCGATACTTATGTGTTGTTTATCAAAAAGAATGAATGAAAACTTTAGTTTAAACGGTTGCAGTGACTGTTGCAGGTTCTGTTAATTTTCTTGGTACGTCTTTGCATCGTTAACTACAATAGATATCCTACTGGTTGAGGTTATGTAAGTGAAACTCATTAAAATTTATTTTAGAACCTTCTCTCGTTAGTTGGTCTGCAAATTCATGTGCATCTATACCAAGGTCAGCGTATCGTGTTTGGAAGTTATGTGATGAGAGGCTACTTGACTGATAGAGAGAATGCAAATTGTCTTCCCTCGAGATTGTTGAGGCAGACTCTTCGACGCACAGGTTCGTATTGCAAGCGTTTCTGTTTGAAATACTGCGATACTGCGCCCGAGTGACATGCGTAGTTTCCCCCCCGTTTTTTCTCAATTCAAGGTTACATTAGGGTCTGTGACTACTACTTCTATGTTGGGTTGCCCCGATCTACTGTGGGTTCCTAGTTATCAGAGTTTCTCAGTCTATTCCCATCCTAACCTCTCTTAATATAGATGTCAAGAGGGGGCAGGATTGGAGTGGTTTCTATAGCAGCTATTGGAGTGCCTTTCGCGGCCTCAGTTATACATAGGCATGCAAGTCTGAATACTCGAGAGTTTAGTTATCGCATTCTTCTCTGTGATCTTAGACTACCAAATTAGGCAGCCGTAAGTTGTCATGGGTCTTATCGCTGTAGTGTACAGCCAGTACGTCGTATGTGGTTTGGCTCTCTATGTTTTCCCCCTATTGTTCAGCGAGTTGTCATTAATATCCTTTTAAATTGTACTTCTCTCCATATACATACTCTCGTTTATATAATATTACTGTGTCATTGAGCTTCAAACCAATGTTTAAATGGAAAGGACGAATGAATAAATTTATGTAAAACTAATTGTGTTTTATTTTTCCCGTAGGGAGATAATCATTGCATTATTGTGATATTGCATTAATAATTATATTACTACCAAGTAATATAATCTGCCCTAATTAAAATACTCTTATCCTAAATAGATTGCGAATAATTCCGTATTGCATTTGGTTAGTTATCAGCAGGAATATAATAGTGATAAGATTTTTCATTTAAATGTTCGTGCCCATTTATTCATTATATATATGTATATTGTTATCATGAGGAAAGTAGAGGAAATAATTTGCGGTGTAGTTATTACGATATGACCGAATGATTCGATGATTCGGTGTTCCGGCGCATATGTTGTAAATGCCCAAGATCCTTGAAGATTGTAACACACTGAGTCTGGATGTCGTTAACAAAGTAGTTATGATTATTGTAAATCGTGTATAGGTGTATAGGTTTTAAATTTCATTACCCTACGCATCTAATTTAATATAGAAAATGTTTCTACGTATTCATTTGCAGAAATATTATTAGATTGCAATGTGAGAGGTTAACATGGAGGAGTTTTTATTTTCTCTCAGGCTATTTACCGTGTAATGAGAAGATATTAATATAATTAGGTCAAAAAGGCGCATTTGAAAAAAAAGGGTTTTGGCATACGCACATAAACATGTAAACAAGGATGCGTTAATCGCTTAATGAAAGAAGTAGTCGTATAATACATATGTTAATACATTCAATATCTATATGTAAATGAGGAATTAATTGTGTATCCTCATTCACTTGAAACGCATTTGCATATTATTCTTTTGCAAATTGGCGTGTATGTTTGCTATAGCAGTAGTTGCGAGTGTGCTGTCAACTGAAAATAATTAATATTGAGAAGTTAATTCTATATGCAATTAAATGGGCGTTTTCCTGTTTAGTTTTTATCATTACGGTAATTAATATTGTGATCACATCTAAAATTAATCGATTAATTATTTTTTGATAATATCTGTTCTGTGTACGGTTTAAGTTCTACGCTTTATTAAAGCTCCTCAACACCTTAGTTTATTTTTTATGTCAACAAATTCATTAACCCCATATATTGTATTTTGTAAAATTATAATTTTGTTGTTTTATTTTGTAAATTTAATATTCTATTCATTTTTATTTCGTATTTATATTCATTTAAAATATTGTGCACGTATTTAACATAAAAACATATTTAAATTCATTTACTATACACAAACGCAACAAAATCACCTGCATACAAAATAAAAATCGACGTAAAATTGCGTTGAGTTAAATAATCGCAATTTCGACACGCGTTTATATTCAAAATTACGAGGTAAGACGGACACTAGACGGAGAACCACATTAAACAAAGGAACCCCGCCAAGAAAGAAACAATAGCACACATATCCAAGCTATCAAAGAACGAGCATTACGAATTACGACAACTGCCATCCGTCGCTCCTTCGCTTTTGCGACATGCAGCGCTTAGACCCGCACTAACTATGGTTTACAACTTTTCTGCTTCTATGAGGAGGCAGTAATAAGGGGCACACACAGCGTATATATTCTAACACGAGAACGTCTGGGTAGGCGTCTTCGGCTATATTAGCTACTGTCTCCGTAAAACCAGACTTTCGAGCTCTTGTAGGATTTAGTCGTGGTCCTAATAACGCATAATGCATACGTATAAACGTTGCGAATTTAATATACAAATAAACCTATTATATATATTGAATATATATCGAAAATATATATAGCGAATCTGGCACCTATTTTGTTATTTTGAATGAAACATCCTATATATTATTACGTTTTTGATTTCTTTATCTAGAAATAAATCAGTATAAGATGGATTCCACTTGTTTATTTCCAACAGATTTTAACTTCGTCTAAAATCATATATAACATATTTTCATTGAAACGTCCGAATTACAAGTACACTTTTAGAAGATTAAATTACATACTTGGTTCTATCTAAATTTTGCATTAAAACGACTTCGAAATATACAAGGTGTTTAGTATTGAATACAAAACCCTATCATCACCAAGAACGTAATTTTTTTAAATAGCACCATATACTTTTCTGTCTCCATTGTATAGGGTAATTTATGTTTTTATATAATATTGCACATGTCTAGCACTTAAGGTGAAAGAGATATTCATAGTTAAACGCGAGTCCTGCACTTACTCATGGTAAAGGTATTTTTGGGTCTTCTAAAATTAAATCTATTAATTAATTATTAAATCTAGTAAATGTCATTCCAGCTTTTAAAAGAAGCGATCCTAACAATGTGGATAACTACCCCCTACTAGTGTACTCCCAACCTTTTCCAAAATTTACGAATTTATCATGAATGAGAGGTTACTGAGTTTCTTTTTTCAACTTACCAGTACTTCTTCTCTAGTCTTGTGAAATCGCTCTGTAAATACTGCGTTATTTAAATTTCCAAACCAAAACCTAACTTCTTTTTATATAGATGCTAAATTTAGCAATGTTTATAGACTTATCGAATAATAATAGACCATAATTTACTGCTATCTAAACTAAAGAAGTACGGCATCGGAGGTGTAGTTTGAAAGGTACTTATCTACAGGAGTCAAAAAGCGGTGTTAAATAATTATGAATCCAAAGTTTCTCAGAGTTCTGCAAAGATTTTCGAATCTACTTTGTTTCTAATATCTCTTAGCAACCTTCGTCTGCATTTAACAAATATAACCAAATTAATCATTTACGCGGATAATGTAGCTCTCCATTAATTTTCACAACTTGCTAGAGAACATTAACAATGTGTCTACTGTGTTGCACCAATGGCTTGAGTTTAATACACTCAGATAAGACGCAATGCATTTTGTTTCCTAATCAGTTCAAGTATAATAACAGAGGATTTACCCTAAATGGTGATCTTGTTAACTTCGTCCAGTTCTGAAAATTGAAATGACACATTTATGTACATTTCCCCTGCAAGGAATTATCTAAACTATGCTTTGCCTTGCACAATCTGAA
Organism: Oryctes borbonicus; assembly: GCA_902654985.2. Taxonomy (NCBI): domain Eukaryota; kingdom Metazoa; phylum Arthropoda; class Insecta; order Coleoptera; family Scarabaeidae; genus Oryctes; species Oryctes borbonicus. Next base: position 4,747,438 of record LR736863.1, read on the forward strand.
AAAATTGTGTAATTCACTCACAATTTTTATTTTTTTTTAGTTTTATTCTTAAATTATTTTTGGTATAATACATTGGACGTTGAACGCTTACTAATTCTCAAAAAGTGGCCCATTAGAGTACCCTACGGCCTAAATTATCGTAGGACCTGTAAACGTACCTTTAAAGATGAAAATATTTTAACTTACTTAAGTCTTTTAGTTTTTACCTTTTACTTTCTTTGTCACATAGAATAACACTCTACAAAATTTGATTTGGATTGTTTACCGAATAATATTAAATCTTGTAGTTTCTTTAACATCTTTAAACAAAACGTGAAGAGATATCAGATAAACATAAGCTGTTGTTCGTTGGATAATTACTTGTAATTTAACATTTAACAACGAAAGTTATACTGCTGCGCTTAACATGTACTGTCTTTATTGATTTGTTATGTGCAACTATATGATGCAAATTTTCCTATACTTGTATTCAAAACGATGTACTTACTTTTATCTTTGCCGTAATTTTACTTACTTGTAACCTGTTTCAAGCATATGGCTATGTATTTTGTATGTTTTGAAATAAAATGTTATGCTTATCTATAATACTACAACAGCTTGTTCATGGTATTGATGGAATCGCCTACGGCATCATGAACATGTTTCTGCCTACCCGGCGTCATTAGCGTGGTCCTAAGAATATTTTAACTCTAATATCTTGTATCACTGTTGCCTCACAGTTAATGCCACAACATTTCGAAGCGACGAGCTAGATATTTCTTGGCGCCCTTTAGTACCAAGAAACACATGTCTGGTATTTAGAAAGCAGCCACATAAACCGAGTACTGTTCACTGAGCCTTCCCTCGAGCAGTTCTTGGACTGCTACTACGGATGGAACTGCACATGCAAAAGATTTCCACAGGCTAACCATGATGTATATAACAGAACACATCTGATGTATGCCAAAATTCAATTATTATTATAAGTGGGCTTATTCTTCCGACCTCTTGGGGATGACTCACCCTGTGTAGGTACCTGATCAGGGATTTATTGGATCGGTTCCTTGTTAGGTTTTGTTTCTGAATGATATGAACCTCTTTTGACACTGCAGTTTATGATTAAGTCAACTTTTCCATAGATTGTAACCACATGTTATTCAATCTCTCAAAGAAAGCCCTAGTTACAACTTGCAAAAAATGTTCTGCATGCTAGTACTTTTTCGTTTACTTGGTAGTTCTACATTGGCAAAATAAATCATTGGACGTATAGAGCAAGTAAACAAAATACGTATATACGTATTTTATTAACGAGATATTTATCCTTTTAACTTCATATTACCGTGTATCTCGGTTTGCATGTTATTAGATAAGCTTTTAAAGCTATTACAACTTTGTACCTCAAAACAGCGATAGTGCACTTATAGTTTAGTAGAGTGCAAACTCCTACGCAAATCGTTGTTAAACCGCAGAGGTGTTACGAATAATCATAAATTTCCATAATGGCCCCATATCAGCACTCTCGGGCACATTTCCTTATATCTTAAACTTATCGAAAACAGAATCTCATAAATGCAAATTTTATGGCATTCCACCTATTCTAGAACCGTAATCACATCTAAATTAGTACTAAAAAAGAACTACATCCATACTTAGTAACCACAAAAATTGCGTTTATTTATAGATTATATTTTTTACGAGTCATTAATGGTTCATATATGAAAAGAGTGGAACGTTATATAGACATTTGATTTTATCGATTGCATTGCATTGTGAATGTATTACGAAATGGTAGCTTTTACGTGTCTTGTCTTTGGTAAATAGATGACATTAGAAGATACGGTTCGTACACGTATTAGTTCAATGTAATTGTGTTCCATTTTGATATCGATAGTCATGTACAGTACTCGTGTAATTTACCACATGCAGTGCCTGTGGAGCTTGGAATATGTTCTTTTATGTACCTTGTTGCCAAAGGCGTATTAGGATATATTTAGTTGGTATATTTCTTCGAAAACTATTTTAATATGACATAAGTCCAACAAACAAAATTATAACATCGATATGCGTCAATATACATTCGTATATACGATTTATTTTATTGCCTCTTTTACAGTTGCAATAATTATTATAGCCAACAGCAACTGAAATAATAGGGATTGTTTTCTCTCACTAACGGAAAAATACGTCTTGGTTCTCAATGGGAAAGCATCACACGGACTTGACTATGTGAAGTCTCTTACATATAGCTACTGAAATGTTTTAAATGAAGGAAACTTGAAAAAATACCTGATTTCTTCGAAATGAATTAATTATTTATACTACCTGCGGATTCGGCAGTTTCATTTAAATGACAAGTATCAAATAATGAAATTTTATTAAAAGAAAACTAACTTGCTATTAGATGCTTCAATATAAACATTATGTTTATATCTTACGTACTCCTCTCTATACCGAACATGGTATCAATTGTAGAATCTAACCGCTAAACACTTTTAAATGAAGAACACAGCCAAATAGGTGTTACTTGGACCGATGCCAGGACTAAAAAAGAATGACAGATTGTGACCAATTGATTAATTTATTTTTTTGTTCTCGACAGCGACTGTTTAATCACGGAAAATTTTTCTTATTTTTACAATATCTCAACAGATTTGAAACACTTACAATTAATACCAGTTATGGCCGGAATGAAATACCATGATATTAAGAAAACAACTTAACAAAGCTTTCTCATTTTGTTTGACTGTATTGGAACCTCGTAATGTTGCTTTTGACTTCTTCTTCAAAATGAATGCTTTCAAACATTAAACTCTTTTCCTATCAACATAAAGCAAAGGAACGTGCCAATACCAATTATATTTTGAATTCAGATATTGGCAGATTAATTTTAGATGTTAATTTAAAAAATAAAGCTCTCCTTTAACATAACTTTTCAGCATCCAACTTTAATCATTTCTTTACCTTATATCAAATGCGATTATTGTACCTACACCGCAGAGTCGAAATCCTTTTGATACTTACTTAAATAAAGCTCCAATTAATAGCAGTCAATCTTTTTTCCTACTAATGAAATTGAGGTACATCAGACTATTCTATCATTAAGTAATAAGTACCATTACTTAATGATAGACCCTGACATTTATGGATTTACTTCATATGTAGCAAAAAAATTAGCCTCTCTATCTGCCCTTTAGAAATGATTATCAACGAATGCTTTGAAAAAGGAATATTTCCTTCACAGCTTAGAATTGCTAAAATTATAGCTCTTTTTAAGAAAGGCTGTAGAGATCTAATAAATAACTATAGGCCAATAGCCATTTTATCACCTGTACTTGCAAACATTTTTGAAGATTTACTTAAAACTAGACTGGCAAACAATTTTGAAAAAAGTACTTACTTTTGTCTATGTATCAATATGGTCGTCGTAAAAAAGAATCAAACATCGTAGCTGTAATTATGATGATTGAAAACATAATAAATGCTGTTGATGAAATACATAAATGCTCGGCGATCGCATTAGATCTGAGTAAAGTCTTCGATTGTGTCAATCGTAAATTTCTTAAAAAAAAAATCAGAATATTATGGTGTCAGAGGTATACCTTTAAAACTATTTCAATCCTATTTATGTGATCGGAATGGGATATTTTTTTAGGTTTTTCTCAAGGCTCCAAACTTGGCCCAATTTCTTTCATAATTTTCAAGGAGTTCATTATTAATTTAAACACTTGTCATTATATTATGTTCGCTGGTGATGCAACTCTTGTTAACAAAGGTGAAACAATGCATTCTCTACTTAGTTACGAAAGCAAATCGCTTGTGACTGCTAATGACTGACTGGTTTGTAGACAATAAATTAAAATTAAATTCTGATAAAACTCGAAAATTGACTTTTTCATTGAAAATGGGTAATACTCTAATTATAAATTTCTTAGGTATCGATGTCGATTCTGAACTGAACTAGAAGTATCATATAAATGAATTCAAAAAAAGATTATTAGGATCACTAGCAGGGTATCATCCATTGAGCGTTGTAAGCCGCTGTTTAGGGAGTTGGGGGTGTTGACCGTACATGTACAATTGCCTAATGTATGTTAAAGAAAATGGCAATACTTTTAAACAACGTCTATATTTACATGAATATGGTACAAGAACAAATATAAGTTTTGTAATATCTTGCCATCGGGATAAGGATACTTGGCTTTCCATGCGCTAGCAAGCCATAAAATTTTACAATCATTTACCTTTTAGGTATAGGTAGATATCTGTCAGTACCTTCAAGCGTCAGATAAAACAGTTATTATTAGATGGGGCATACTGCAGTATTACTGAATTACTTTTTATTTAATAAATCATTTGTTACATACCACTTTAAGCTTCATATAAACATGTATTTTTGGGACTTGAATTAGACTTTTCTTTTATCTTCATTTTCGCTTAATTTTTTTATTAGCTTATCATTGTATTCCCTTTTTAGTAGTAGCTTTGAATTTGCAAACTAATTTTTTGTTTGTGTTTGCTTGTTGTTGTTGCCTTTCTGTTTGTAATGAAGAATTACTCGGACAACAACTGCAACAATACCATTAAATGTTACTAGTGGACACGACAATTTTAGCTCTAAAGATATTTAATTTATGATGTTAGGACTGAAATACATATTTGTGCTATTCTTATATTTGCAAACGATTTTCGCAAGTACTATTGCTTTAAGACCAATGCAGGAAATCTTTTAAAAAAGGGACACATGGACTGGAACACCCAGTTTCAACTAGAACCAAGAATATAATAATTCCTACATCCAATAATACTTGTGACACATGTGTATAGTGATCTAGTCAAAGCTGCTTGCTTATGTTAATCTTTATCGTATTTAATTATTCAATTATGTATATCTAAGAATATGTTGAATAATATGGTTCCCCTATATGTCGCCTTTGTTATGTAACAATATTGTATCTATAATGATAGCAAAGACTGTGGCGTAGTATGGTAAACAACAATTAAACAATTAAACAATTAAATTAAGCTTATGTGGTGCGGAGGGTGCCGATACTTATGTGTTGTTTACAATATTGTATCTAATTTATAAAATATTACTTTATATTGAGCAATACTCATTACAATGCGCAACCAATACATTTCCGATGTAGGGCCAATGTTGTCTGCTTCTTATTCTGTAATGTTCTATATTCTCGTTCCTTTTAGAAATATCCTTTCTTCAGCTTTAACTCGCTAAAAAGTTTTCTTCTCGTTTTGTTATTATTGCTTCCCTTCCATAGAAGGCTCGATCTACACTATGGTGCTGCTCTCTGTTCGCTGTCGGTTCCATAAAATCTTTTCTTATACACATTACCACTCTCGAGAACATCGGTTTAAAAATCAGGAATACAAATGTAGTATTTAAAAATTCTATAATTGTTGAGTCTAGCGTTTTTCATTTGTATTTTGTTACATTTAATTTAATTTCCTTGGATTGAGAACTAATAATTAACAATTAAGGAATTAATTAACAATACATATTTACCATCTTCAAACGACCACAATTTTTCATTTGCTATCAGTAGTACAATCATTGTGATGTACCACAATGTGATGGCCACAGCTTAATTAATATGAGATGCATTCTGTGGTTAATAGAAAACAGTGGTAACGGGATGGACTGGGATCGGATACACATTCACACTACCGTGATAAGTCATGATAAGTCCGATCTCGCTTCGATAAGATATTCTTTGGAATGTATCGGTTCCCTCTGTAAGAATATTTTATTGAATCGAGTGCGTGCCGTGAGTGGAATGCGTGTGGATGCGTCTTTTGCTGTTCTATTTTTTAAAGTTCTGCTGATCGTTGCACAAATATGTTAGTTTTTGTTCTATGACGCTGCTTCGGTTATAAATAAATATTTATTTCTTTTTGCCATCATTTATCACTACTTCCGTTCTTACCGGGTATCTTTCTGAGACAGCCAGAGCTTTACTTTTATTTGTTGTTTATTTGTTGAAGAGAGCTTAGAGAAGAGCAAAACGTAGAGAGGAACTGATTTCTCAACATGTTCGAGAAATATTTATGGCCTGTACTGATTCTTACGCTATTACACTGGTCAACAGTGATTTTATTGTTTCCGTATTAGAGCAGTTTCGGGGTAACTTTGTGTTGTTGATTCCATATTTGCTAACAGAGCCAATATGATAAAGCATGTTGGCACTAGTTTTATGATAATGCTTTTTTTAAATGTATGAAGAAACAAAAATTAAATTAAATTAAAAATTTATTGGCAGACAGTTGAAAAATACTTCAAATTATAAATATATAAAATAATTATGTATAATTACAGAAAATATAATGAATATAAAACTAAAAAGTATGTTTTTTGAAAACATGTTCTAACATGTCGAAAAAAGAGGGCAAACTCTCGTTGTCGTGATATAAAAATTACAACTGTCGGAAACGACGCAACCATTGAAAAAATGCAGTTTTAACTAAAATAGAATGAAAACTTAGTTGTTTTACATTATTTCTAAAACTAGAAACAATTAGTAGAAATGTGAGTTGTTTCTAAATTCCTTGCTTCAAATGTATTTTTAAAATGTATATCGCTTGCCAAAGATGAATCGAAAAAAAAACTTTTTTGTTGGCCTGTGTTATCTATGACGTAGACAAGTTAGAAAGGCTTCAACGAAATATGTAGTCACTGAATTTTCAAAAAACATACAGAATTGTTTCCTGGGAAATCATAAAATTAATATGCCACGTCCTTTCTAGTTCGGCAAGTCGCTGCTTTCTAGGCGGCAGGCGTGTGTATCTCTTGGCACTAGATGGCGCCTAGAAATATACTTGGCTTGTCGTTTCCAAGGGGATTATATAAACGGAGAAGGAAATAAGAACGTGAGGTAGAGAATATTCTCGAAACAACGCCAGTGACGCCGGGTAGGCAGAAAATATGTCCACTGGTTAGCGTCTTCTCTCCTTGCGTTTCCCTCGTCGTGAGTGATTTCACCAATAGCATGAGTGGTTATAAGGAAATTACTTTTGCTCTTTTGGTATCGTTGTCTGGTACTGTTTTGCTAGCATTTGTTATACAAACATAACATAACACTTTTCCAGTGTTCCTCCGTTGGATTTTTGTAAGCGGATGAAACGCGCATCCGTAAGTACATCTTGCGTTCTTAATAGTATAAAACTTTATTTCCGTGATACTACCGCTATGGAAGGTGTTTATCACGATAACGAGTTAATTCTCTACAAAAAAATGCATACAAACATCGTAGCAGACTGAATTACTCCCGTTACATATACAAACGCCAGTATGAAGTTGACTGTCACTGCGGCGGAAAAAGAAGCCTCTGCTAAGAAGGGAATCTACTAGAATTTCAGTTGGAATAGGTAGGGATAAAAAGTCATTCCGTTAAAGCGATGTTTCACTCTGCTTGTACCCTACATACACTCCTTGCACTCGTTTCAGATCTTATATTCTCCATTCTGCATATGAAGAAGCATTATTTACTTAATGAGAATACTTATATGTGTATAGTGTAATATTCATCTTGAAATAAAACCATCAAATTTTATAGTCCACTAGTGTTCAACATAGAATTTCTTCATAGTCCGATCTAACCGATAATACTACAAGAACAACACCTACATACATGGTTATATCAGAGACCATACCTCTGTTATTATATGTTTGCCTCTTACTTTAACATATTGCAAAAACATGTAAATCAATTAAAACGGGTAGCGAACACTTTTTGCATTAGTAAAGATAAGCAACCTACATACTTAAAATATTAATCGTGTACCTAACCAAGATAAGAGTTCGAGAAGCCAATGTGATGCTTGCGTTTTCCGAAATATATATGTTGTACTTTTTAGCATCGCGGATCGCGTGTTTTTATTGCACGCCTCGGGAGAAATTAATGGCATAAAATTATAATGAGATTTACGTGTCCGATATGCTTATACATACATAAATTGATATATTAAACACACACTTTACGTTCTACATTATAATTTAATGGATTACATGAATACATATGATCGTTTTTTACTTAGACATTTGACGTTCCTTCTTTTTTATTTATTTTATATTCAGCAGGTAGGCACATCCACTTTCGTCATTAAAAAGTAAATAAAAACGCAACGCTGATCGATTAAACGTCAATATGTTGTTTTTCTCCTTCGTTACGGTAAACTAGTCGATTTGATAAACGTTCTTGACCAAAAAAAAAAGTAATTTTTCGAGTTATGTTATGTAATTACATAGTTAATGTATATATATACAAAAAACTAACCGGTTAACAGGGCACATTCACTGCTTAATATTTTGAAAATAAAACATTGCGACATCACTTTTACAAATATTTTTATTTTTATTAATCACTATTCCCATCAGTATTAACAATACTTAATACAGTAGGAGTAGAAACTTATAATTTCGTAGAAGCAGCTAGAATGATATGTTTACACAGTGTAGAATATAGCTTAACATGAAGTGCAGGAACCATGTCGGTTTGTGTTGTGACAACGAAGGAAATCTCAAGGTATTAGTTAGAAAAAGAAGATATGACTGATACAGAAAGAATATCCGGGTAGGGGCGCAAATCATAACAACTTCAATAATAACAGAATATATAACTTAGTTGAAGATTAAGCTTGGTTGGTTTATCAAAAAAATCCAGAAATGGCAGAACACATACATATAGTTGTTCCAATTTCTTGGAATGGGAAAACTGCGCCTGCTGCGTAAATGGCAGATGGCCATATTTTTCAAAAATATTTCTGGATATACATGGTGATCCATAAGTAGCGAACCAAGAATCTATCTTGTTATTTTCAATAGAACAGTCTGCTTTATTACTTTCTTAGTTTCCTTTCTTAGAGAGGTAAGTACGTAACATGGGTTTCATATGTTTATTTCTGCCAGATTTTGAGATATTTATGCTTTTATTTTTCTTCAAAAACTGCGAAAAGTAAACCTAAATACATTTTAACGTAAATTTTGAAGAGATTAAGTTGCGCAATTGATTCAATCTTAGGCATGGTACTAATACGCATTCGAAATGTGTAAGATGTTCAGTTGAATATTAAATTTTGCAAAATTCAAAACGAAATTTTGTTAAATGGCAATATATATTTTTCTGCATCCACCGTATAGGAATTTTATATCTTTAATATTTTCCTATAGTAAAGCAAGTCTAATATTGAAAGTAAAAGAAATCTTTATAGTTAAGCGCGATTCCTACATGAGGCGATTACATTTACCTGGTTTCTGGTGTTAGTATTGCTTGGTTACCTTGTCATCCGTAAACAAAACATAGTAGCTAGGTGCAAAATGAATCACATAAAAAGTTGAGCACACACACAAGCTGGAGTTAACGCAACTATTCTAGGATACAACAGATGACGTACTAAGAAAAATTGAGAAAAAGTTTTACAAACAATTGCGGAAAAGTGGAAGGAAGAAATTTCGAGCATTCACTGTAGAAATTAATAAATAGATAGACAGCTATTAATTATTGCAATAAAAATTTTAATGTTTTCCGTTCTAGAATATTTTTGCAAATCTTTTGCTGTATGTAATCTGAATATTTTACGTAACGCTTGTTTCATTTCCACTTCTCTTCGAACTTATGAAAGTTGGAAATTCAAGTTTGCTATTTAGTAATAAGTGTAGATTTGTTTTTGCTGAGTACATGAACAACATTAGCGGTTGAATTAATGTCAACCAAATGCAATTAATTTAGATTCATATCAAAAGGAAAGGATATATCATAGTGAGGCGCTAAAGCATCACTTTCTTCTTGATCGTTTTTGAACCATGACGGGATTTTTCGATTTTTCTGTTTCTATTTTTTTATACCAACGTCATTAATAGTTTTTCTTATCTTGTAGCTCCAGGTTTTTTTCAAATGTAAGTGATGCCGTAACAAGAATGCGCTTTAATTTTGTTTTAACTTTGTTGTTTTGGTGTTGTAACTCTTTTTTTAACTATTTTTTTTCTACTTTTGCCGAAGTAAGTATAACAACGTTTATATAATTCTTTGGTACAATAATAGGTCTGACCGAATAACGAACAATAAAGAACCGTTATTCTGTTGAATGTTATAGCTTTTTAAAGCCTAGACTTGCGGACTGCTACATTGTCGTAGTAACAAAACACCTTACGTCAGTTTTCTGCGGTTCCTTGCTTTAATAAAATCTCTGCGGCGATGCATAATATTCTTCTATTGCCGTGCTACCTTTATTTAAACAAGCAATCATTAAAATTAAGTAAAGTTCTTGGGGAGGCTGAAGCCCTGAATATGCCACTGCATTGATCCATGTTTTGACTCAGGACCAAAATGATGGACCCAGGTTTTATTTCCGACAACAAGTCGACTGATAACTAAATCTGGTTCGTCTCTCCGAAGCGCTAAAATTTGTTTACACGTCTTCATCTGAACACGCATTTGGAATAACGAATACATTCGTAAAATCCATATTGCTCTAACTTTTGTAATTTCAAGGTATTCTTGTAGAATTGTAGAAACGGTGGTTTCTGAAAGTCATCGTGTTAACAGGTTGAACAAGACGAGGATCGTCTTCCAGTGATTCTCGAACATGGTCAACAATTTCACGTGAAATTTTTGAGATTTTCACTGTTTTGTTAAGAATAACTGCTCGACATTCGAAGTTGTTCATTTTGATACGTGACAACACAAACTGACAATTGTTTTATAAATTATCAAACACGCCATCAATGTATACATATGCGATAAAAACAATATAATGAAAAATTACATTAAAATTGAAAACTGTCTAGTCCGAGAAGTGCTTAAAAAAGTACACTTTAACAACGTTATGAACAAGAATAGGGAGAGTACATGTAAGTATTTAAGAATTATGTATGTAATAACATAACCAAATGTATTACCTTTCCTAAATTATTTCTGTTTCTTCAAAATGAGACAATAGCAGTTTATACCTGGACACACACTCCAGAATTTATGAATAAGTATGCGTAGATGAAGAATATGAAGCAATTCGTAGGAAATGTGTGTACAAACTTACGTAAGAGCGCGGTTGGATTTATGAGGAACTTAATTTTCCTAAAAGATAATCCATCATCAGTTGTACTCTGGATCTTGGTTAATATAATGCGTACTTTCAAAAATGGTTGTTGTATATAATTGATAAATTTGCAGCTTATGGCTGTTATATGGTAAATATTTTTACTTGCTGCTGACAAGCGACAAGCTTTAACAAAGAAAGTGCGCCGAATGATTGATGAGAAATCGATCCGTGGTTATATAGAGGGCGCACGTATTGGTCGACAAGCGTTCCGCCGAGTGACTTATTTAGATTGCTTTAAACATTTTACGATAAAGACCAATTCAAGAAGTGTTGCGATGTGCAAGCTTCTAAATAAGACAGTTCCTGTATTAATATTATGCCGAAATTGTATACCGGTTGTTAACGGAATTTGATTTAATAACTGCTACGATCAGAGAATTTAATTTCCCAACGAAATGAGGTGAAGATATCGATACCCATTCCCGCTGCGTACCGATACTTTCTCTGTCGTCTCACACCGTTTCTGAAATTAAATTCCCTGGTCCTGTTCGTATCTAACAGAGAAATAAACATTTTTTGGACGGATGCCCTTATATTCATTCGCAGAAATGCATTCTGCACTGCTCACTATGTTTAAAGATATTCCTGAACTGAACACAATCAAGAGTATAGTAAAGGGTTTTTAATATCCAAGTATTACTACTCTTACCAGGAATATTTTACTGACGTTTCAGCCTAATTGTTTTGCTGTTTTTTTTAATACGGTACCAGTTAGTTACCGCGTTATTGTATTTTATGCTATATTTGACATTATCAACACACACTGCGAAATATGATTATTTTTATACAATACTGCACAGTGCTATTGCTGCTTTTACAAACATAAACGAAGGAGCTGTGTAAATATAAATGTGGTTAAGTAAGCATATATTTTTACCCTGGCATGATACACGGACGGTTCAAGAATAGAAGGGATGATGCATTAGTGGGCCTAACTGCCACCTGAAAATGCCTACAGGACTCCACACCAACATATTTCAAGCAGAGATCCCTGCTTTGAACTTGTGCGCCATAAAGAACCTCGAGATAGGGATACGGAGCGCAACGATAACTATATTCAGTAACAATCAGGCAGTTCTAAGGGCTACTGAAGCCTACTCATACGAATCTGGTCTGATTCACGTTTGTATACAAAGTTTAAGGCAACTAGGACACAAAAACCATGTTACTTTGCGATGGGTCCCAAGCTAGGGATTGACGGCAATGAAAAGGCAGAGAAGCTGGCTAGAGAAGCAGCTAATGTGCCCTTTATCGGTCCTTTCGTGGCCTACAAGAGAGCTACATAAAACAAGTAATTAAGGAATGGGAGGACGATCAAAAGACCTCGTTTTGGGAAAATGTTCTAGGACAAAAACAGGCGAAAGCATTCATATCAGGCTCGTCTAAGATACCTAAAATAGTGCTATCGTTCAGCAAAGAAGACTTTAGATTACTGGCGGGATTTCTGGTGTATGTAAATGTGTTGCCAGCTGCACTCGACAACAGCATTTCAGTAAACAATTTCTGACGTCTACTGAACTGAACGATGAAAGTCCTTGAATAATGCTAAGGTTTATTAAGAGCCTTCACCTACTCCAACACATATAAGGTCAATTTGTTACAATATATCTATTCAGGTCCCAGTGACTAAAGGCATCTGTGCCATTGCCCAATGATATTAATAGTAAAGCATATATTTAAATAACAGTTTAGTAAACAAGGTATTAAAGGATGTTAAATATGATAAGGCCTACAAGAGGAAAGCAGATAAGGAAGTAATGTACTACAAGAATGTCTTCGGCAAAAGAGCTCAAAAGAGATCAGTCAAAAATATAGTGCTCTCTCAATAAAATGTCACAAGGCAACGTCTCGGGCACGTTTAGATTTCTTCAAGGAAAGATACCTAGAATTTGTTGTTTGATTCGGACGCACCAGCAAACTATAAAGTTACTTTAGTGTATTCGAATTTAGAGAAGCTTTAGATAATAAACAACTTTAATAAAATATAGGTAGTATCCTTCAGAGTATTAATATCCCACGCAGATATTAAATTCTTGTTGGTTAAAAATCAGCGTATTTCCCGTAATGAATTGCCGCTTTAGTCAAAACCGCTGCGATTATTGGCAGTAGAATGAACGGTAAGTGCAGAAAGCACTTATTGCAGATGAAATGGGAAGAAAGATGTCGGTCATCAAATAGGCAGAAAACAACACAGTGTCTTAAAACACATCCATCTATCCACTTTCCATGTTGGAATAGCGGCGCGATAGTCTTTCGATTTTTCTATACCAATCGCTAGATTGAAGTTTAGAGATGATATCTTCCCAGCGCATTTGTACGAAACGCAGTGGCGCAAATTAATTGAGAATTCGGAAAAATTGAAAGTACCAGTCCCAACAGCGATTATCGGAGACTATAATATTTCAATCTAATTGGTTTTATTTTTTTACGTCCCCGAGATTGTGACTGGCGAGCGATGATCCCGTAACGGAATAAAGAAAATAAAATATAAATAATTGCACTTTTTCTGTATTTTGCGCTGTTTTGGTTTACTATCGAACATTGCAAAGCAATATCACGGGAATGTAAAAGATGTAAATTTCATCCAAACAAAATTTTAATGTCAGTTTAGCTTTTTTATTTTTGACCCTAAATTCGTAGCTTTCGTTTTTAGGTCTTTATTTTGCAACGTTTCGTCGTAGGATTTTCGGCGTCATTCTCAATCAAATCTATTATAATTTTAATTGTTAGCAATCTACATTTTTTTTCTTTTTAAAAGTTTACTTTTGTTAAACATTTCAGAAAATAGGGTACCTTTAAAAAGAAAAAAATAAATGGAATGTCGATGAAAATAGTATTACAAACGTTGTAAAGCAAAATAACTCCAAGGAAAAGGAGCGTTTTGTTTCCTTTACCAAGGACCTAAAATCGCAAAGAAAATAAAACTGGAAAACGGTGGTAATAATATTAAATGAATGTTTAATGCATTGGTATCTTTAGTTCAAATAATAGCTTGTATCGTAAGACGATAACTAGTGTGTTAAGGATCCTTGGAACTGTAGCAATTGTGAACATCGATTCCACAGTATGGTGTCGTGATTCACTCCGTATGTATTCAGTAGTGATAATAGCGATTCAGTGAAGTTAATTCCGCTGTAATCGCTGATGAACGGACGATATCTAAGGAGTGTTGTAATTTAAGTTTCATAAAATGAGATTATATTACAGGTCCAGGCTGTGCATGCACTACTATGTAAACGTTCTCAGGAGGAATAGCAGCAATTTCTTATCCTCTCGTAAGAACGGCACTCTTATCTCTTTGCTAATGCACAAAGGAGTATTTTCGCTATCGCAAAGTCGTTGTGAGGTGTGAATATTGTGTTTCATTGTAATACTTATCGGCAACATCGCAATTTCCTGTAATAAACTTAAATAGCGCTGTCTTTATGGAGCTCGTGTTATTTTACTGCAAGAAAAAAAAACTTTTATAAAAGTGTAATCGTGATCTATCGGTTATTATTATATTTATGATGGTGGCAATTTACCGATTATGGTTTTAACACAATAAAAAGGACAAATATACTTTTAAATTGGTGTCATGTTATGACGAGTAATAAGTAAGATCTCTAGAACCGTATTCTTCAATATAACAGAAAAGAACGTTTTATCAAGTGAAGGGAGATACTTTCATGCAAATGTTCTCTCAATTAAAAATCGAATTTTTGAAATTATATAAATTTTGCAATTAAATTATGAAATAAGCTACAAGCGATTTATGTGTTATCTGGTCGATTTTACAGATTACTTATAACCATCTGCGGATCGCCGACCGCCTCTATCTTTTAGCATAGTAGCACGTACAGAGTCATGCCGGTTTACAAATATCCCTTACTCAAAGCACACTGTCTCCGTCCTCTACGCGAGCCAGTTGTTACTATGTAGCTAGAAAGCACGGTTGTGTGTTTCATCTTTAGCTTTGTTCTCTACATTTCTAATTCGTTTTTTGGGGCTAGGTTTCTTAATACCTGTTCTATACGGTATTAGTTGTTTAGTTTCCTCTACAGTTATTTTTTTTTTGTTTTTGATTATTGTTATCATTTATTCTCACATTAGCTTTAGTTTACAGGTTTAGTTTACTCTACCATATTTACTATTTACTTTTTAATCGAGCATGTTCAGAATTCCTTTTATTTTAATTCAACTTGATTCCTTTTCATAGATCTACTATTTGAATTTTTTTTATTTTGTGCAGATATATTAATTTGGTTTTCTTTCTTTTCTTTTATATTTAATATGTCGCCTAACAAACGTTTCCATAAAGAGCTCTTGAATACCTGGATTAAGCAAAAAATAATGCTAAGATAGCTTAGCTTCCTCATGGTATTAAAGGAATAATTCACGGCAAACGCAATAAAAGGAGAGAGAGAAAAATACAGTAACACACGGACATGTTTCTGCCTACCCGGCGTCATCAGCGTGGTTTCGAGAGTACTTTTCATATCTCTACCTTCTATCGCGGTTGCCTCACAGTTAATACCACAACTTTCAAAACGACAAACTCGACATTTCTTGGCGCCCTCTAGTGCCAAAGAAACGCATGCCTGCCGTTCAGGAAGCAGCGACATAAACCAAAAAATAATGCTAAGATAGCTTAGCTTCCTCATGGTGTTAAAGGAATAATTCATGAGGATAATACCATGAGGAAGCTAAGCTATCTTAGCATTATTTTTTGGTTGTTGTTTCTAGGCATTTTCTGATGTGTTCTGTTTATATACATCATGGTAAGCGTGTCGAAATATTCACATGTGCGGTTTCCCAAAGCGCTACCAGCGTCACCATCTCGTGTTTGGCAGTCATGTGAACTGCTCGAGGGATGGTTTGGGGAACAGTACCCGGTTTATGTCGCTGCTTCCTGAACGGCAGGCATGCGTTTCTTTGGCACTAGAGTTCGCCAAGAAATGTCGAGTTTGTCGTTTTGAAAGTTGTGGTATTAACTGTGAGGCAACCGCGATAGAAGGTAGAGATATGAAAAGTACTCTCGAAACCACGCTGATGACGCCAGGTAGGCAGAAACATGTTCGTGTGTTAGTGTATTTTTCTCTCTCTCCTTTTATTGCGTTTGCCCTGAATTATTTCTTTAATACCATGAGGAAGCTAAGCTATCTTAGCATTATTTTTTGGTTATTGTTTCTAGGCATTTTCTGATGTGTTCTACCTGGATTAAGGATCATGATTGTTTCGAAGTTTTCAGTAACACACAGATTTATTTGAGTTACTGTAAAATGATCCAAAAAATCTCGATTTACCTTTAAAAGCCGATGTCCGTTGCAATCCTGGTGTCTCGAATGAGAACTTTATGGCGATTTCTGCGAAGCCCTTCTGCCCGCAAATGCACCAATCCAGCCTTTAAAAATTTTCTGGCAAACTAATTTTCATTCCAACGGATACTGATTCGAGAACGATGAAATCAGTTGTAGGTTCGTGTTTTCTTAACACATGCGCTTAAAGCAGTTCATTACCGATTTAAAAACGCTAAAGGGCTTCTCTGTTGAACATGCCAAGAGAACTACGCCCACTATTCTCAGGATGTAATCGTTCTCTTATATAGGAGCAATAACGATTTTCGCTTTAAAAATGGTCTAGATCCACATACTATTTCAAAGATATAGATGTGGTCTTGGTTATCTTAATCTTTCTAAATCACGTACTCGAATGCTGTGGCATTGGAATACTGAAACACTTCACTATTACACCTTACTACAAACACTTCACTAAAACAGTTTTAGTAAAGTGTTTGTGGTAAGGGGTAATAGTGAAGTGTTTCATTAATCTTTCTAATTTAGCTAATTTATATTGTAACTACAGTATTTCATTTATATACAAGAAGATTAAATATTTGTCGTATGAAAAATTATACAATATAAATCTATCTAGTTATCAGTGTTCATGAATATTTAATGAAAAATGCTTCTCAAGATTCTACAAACTTTATCACCATGATGAACAAGCACTTTGCCAAAGACTATAAGGTTACTTCACGGAGAACAAAAAGATATTAGAAAATGGCTAAATGTACGAAGAAGAAGAAAATGAGAAAGAAAATGGTAATCATCCAACAAGGAAAGTATTTGTGCAGTTTCTGTGGCAAGAGGTGTAGCAGGAGGAGTTTGGGTTTATTCCGCCACTGCAGTAGCTACAATCCGATCAGTAGCAGGCGTTTAGAAGTTAAGGAACAATAAATGTTTTAATTTAAACAATATACAAATTAATAAAGTTTAAATCATGAACAAAATATAAATATCAAAAAACTACAGGTATTAAGTACTTAAAAAATAAAATCTTCATGATTCTTCTTTGCTGTCATCAGGACTACAATTAATGGTTAATATAAAGTCTTCCACATTTGCTTCCTATTCACGAACTTTCATATGGAGTATAAACTTTTTAGATCTCCTGTTTTCTGATTTTTCCTTAAGGTAGAGGGATAATTAAATTGAATTTCACATTTCAATATGGCTGTGTCGGTGATCAAACGATTAACATAATTGCTTTTTGGTCCAAAAGACACGGGATCTTGTCAGATAAGGAAATAAAAAAAATGATATTTGGCACGTTAAAAATCCATACCACAGGTTGTCTTCAAAAGGCAATTCTGTTACGATAACTGAGGGATGCATTAAAGTAAATTTTCAGGAAACACAAAAAGTTGTCATGATGGGCTGGTAAAATTTATTTGTTTAATATGTGTCTGATACGATACTGGATCCTTAGTAGAACAATTGGTTGGCTGATAGTTGGCCCTAGTTGCTACGATTAGCCACGGTCGATAGTGTGATTAAAACCAATGGTACTTTTCTAACGTTGGGTATCGATTGGTTCTAGGTCAGCAAAATCACTTAAGCGTTGCTCGATAATCGGGAAATGATAATCGAACTATGCTTGGCAGTAAACACTTAAGTGACATAAGCAAGTCGATGATCAGTTGTCGAGTGTTGTAAACATCACAGTCACAGTCGGCAGACATCAGTGAACCAATTTTCAGGAAATGTTCGTTAAAGGTCGGTGCGCGACAAAAGTAGATAGTTCACGCAAAGGTCAGGTATGTACACCTTCACATAATGTCGACATCGTTCCCAATGTCGAGCCAAGTGATTCGTTGTCGGGAGCCAACGTTGCGTCAACTGCCTGTGCTACTAGGGATAAAGCAATTATTATTGTTACTACTGAATATCCGAAAATAGTGAGACTCTTTTTGTTTGAGAATACTATAATTTAGATAGTTTATTCGGTGGTATGCTTAGCATAGTCGAAATCAATCCAAGTTTAAACCAGGTCATAAGTTTCTATTCCCTGGTTTGGATACATATATGTAGTCTAGATCTTTCAACTAATAAAGGGAAAAAGGAAGTGCACTTTTCTGTCTGTAGGACTATACGTAAACATATCTCGCATTGCAGATGCCTTAATTTTTGTAGACGTAGCGTCCTTATGTATTTAGTGTAACACTGTTTATTCAAAAATTTCCGTGTTGAAAATATCTACTCGAACAGCGGTTAGAAGATACGCGAGCACTAATGTGTTGACAAAAGGCGACGCTCAAGACTAAGTATCCGTTTCCTGGTTCCATTCACATCAGGCATTCAAGTGTTCGGTGATGTTCATCGCTGAATATAGGAAAAATATCTTCCTCGGAGGACTTCCTCGCTCTCATACTAGTTGATGGTAGGTAAACAAAGGAGACAGAATTGAAAACGTAGGAGGAGCCCGAAAGAAACACCAACCCTTAGTAAGATTATCCACCCTTTTACTTCATAAACTTTCTTTTTCCTCTGCCATGTTACCACCATTCATATTTCAGCGATAACATTTTTTACGGTCATTTGCATAATGACTTTTTAATTCTTTCCCCTATGTGTTCAACGTTCTCTTTTGTATTTTGCGTATTCTCCCTTTTTCGTCGGCCGGTAGAAATTGAAACGAATTTTTTTGTCATTTTGCAAAACGAATAAAAAGTTGTTTCCCTTAACTGAACAGAAAATTGCCTCGGACGCTTTAGTAAATGGTCGTGGGTCATTAAAAATTGGAAAAAAAACATCCACTTTATTTTATAACATAGTATATCCAATAAACTGCAAACCATTTTTATGAAATTTATTTGTGTATAAAAATGGAGACACAATTCTAATAAAAGAACAGAGAATCGTTAAAAAGAACAAGCGTCTTTATGGGGCAATATATAAATATTTTTGTGCTTATACGGCGCTCTTTTGTCGTAGTAAATAAAGTTATAACCTTAAAACTTTCATTTAAATCAACGATGAAAACTGCAGATGTCCAAATACTTGAAATTTTATCCTCTACCATACTATATTTCTACGAAAATGCCTTGCTGTTCTAAGGATATGAATTAATAACTTCTACATAACACGAGCCATTTTATTTTATATTGATTTATAAATTTTATGTGTGTATTATTATTCCTTGCAGGAATATGGACATAAAATACCAATTTCCACTTTTAAAACAAAATGCAAGAGGAAACACATAAATATATTATTTGGCCTGATCCAAGTGGCTATAATTAGCATCGAAGCATATTCTTTTTGTGATTACATAAAGAATATGGATTGACAATTGGTGTAGAAAAATATTATATTTTGCTTTATTTGTCGAATGGTATACTATAACTTTCCTGTAGTAAAGAATTGAGAGAAAAGAAAACCGAGGATAACTTAGGTTTAACCTCTCCTTACAATTTCATATTAGTTCACTCGTCTTTTTTTTATCTCTTTTGTAACTATTGTATTTCGAGGTATATTATGAAATATAGAAATTTATTATTATTCTTAAAGAACAAATCTATTTATTGTGTTAATAATGCTAAGCATCGGAAATGTATCTTTATATTTTTGACTAAATCAATTGTGGGTTATAATTAACAATCTGTTTTGAAAGATTTAGTGGTAAACATCTTAATTAATATTTCTTCAATTACAGCTCTCGCCTTGACGATATGGACAGTTATATTTTTGGTACTAATAATATTCATGCGTAACTACAACATTGTTATTGACAATTAAAGAGAAAACTTACCCGCCAAAAGTGGCCGGGTTAAATTAAAAAAAATATTACAAAGTTTTGTAATATATGAATTTGAATGTAATTTGAATCTGTATACTAATCTCAATGGTAATTTAATTTAAAGTCTCGTTAATCTCTCAGGTAATAGTTATATTTTTCAGCAAACTTTAAAAAGTAAAAAGCCAGTGACTATTTGAACTGGGAAATAAAATAAAACGTTTGCGCAACCATACTGACAATCTGGTAATTAAGTTGCCACCCTCAGATGATTTTGACGCTATTTCTGGTTAGAAGGTATATCAATATTATTATATTCTTCACAATATGCTTTTGTACTTATTGTTAGAATCTTATCTATCTAGTTACATACAGGTGTCCTAGGGAAAACGAAACACTCTGAATATCTTTGAAGAAACATTCTTCTTTTTCAATATTTAAGTAGAGAAATGAGTACTACGGTACATTTCTACACAACAGTGGATCTGATTCTGTCGTGTCCTCGAAAGTACCAACTCTAATGACAAGTTCAGCCGACTTAATTTTATGTATTTCGCCTATTTCCGGAAAAAATCTTATAAATACTTTAAGGCATCGAAGGTAGATATTCTGACAGAAGTAATGAACTAGTAACAAATAAAACTATAAATTCCCTATTGCGAAACTATGTATATCATTTGCTTGCGGTCATTGTGGAATTTATATTAATAAATAAGAAATTACATTTTATTACAAATCAATATATATAGTAGTATATAACATGATAATGGAATAGTTACATAATTTAGTATAACTAATTTTGATATATGGTATTTGTCTTGTGATGCAATGCTTTGCTTAGATTTACTTAAAATAATCTTGCGACATTCAACGTAAGAAAATGAAGCGTGTCGTTTTACCATACTTCGTATTCACTCGGGATCTGAATAGATTTATATCCCCATTCACCAAATCTCATTAAAATTTAAAATAGTAGCTACATGCACTGTTCAAAGTAGTATTTATATAATCATTACCTTTCAACTGGAGTGAACGTGATCATACAGTAACGTGTGCCACTCCATCAATCGATAATCAGAAAAAAAAGATTCTTTCATTGAAACTCTGCGCTTATCCACCATTAGAGTATACATAAATCAGTGTCTCAGTACAAAACGTTAACTACGTGATTAATCGCAACGCTGCAATACGTGGGCCTCCATACATTTAATTAGAAATTCAGATTTGCGACGGCGGAACGACGAATCCGTTCAAAACAGAGAAGAGGCACTACCGTTCCTGAATTCGAAACTATTGTATCTCCTTATACCTACAGGCACTGCCTACATCGAAGAGGACCGTCACATTTTAATGTGGGTTAAGATAGACAAGCATGTTTGCGTGTTCAAGTAAAGGTGTGTACACACCAAACTTTGAAGGGTAACGTAAAATAAATTGAATATTCAGTGACGTGAATATCTAAGTAAAAGATGCTCTTCAATCATAAATGAATGTAAGATCGTTTATCTACGATGTTGCCGAAGTTTATTCTTCTTCTTTCGTGTATTTTAGACCGTGATATCAGCTTAGCGTTTCTATTTCTAATCTACAAATTCCGTGAAAAGACATGAATTGTATTTACTACTTATTTTGGCGAAATCTAATTGTTTGAAAAACATACGAACTTTTGTAGCCGTCTGTAATTGTCTATTTACCTTTCATTGCTACTGCTTCAATTAGACATCGAATAGTGATCCAAAATGTTATATTTTAATTTCTTCTTGTATAAAGCAGCGTTATATTTCTGGTAATGCAAGATCATAGAACTTTCCTATTTCTGATTTCAAGTAATTCTGGTTTCGTCCCTAGACTTATTTATAAATAATATTTCTTTACACTTATATGCAGAAGACAAGTCGAAAGAAAATGAGTTGCAGGTAACATTACCTGTTTGGTGGCTTTAGTATTTACAAGAAAAGGAGTTAATAAATATTGTTAGAAATCTGAAAGAAGTATCAGTTTAAATGACATATTATACAATTGCTAATCCATCCCGCATTTTATGTATGTGTTAGATCAAATTATAACAGCTTTACTGTACGATATATTTGTAAAGACTGAGGATCTGTAGATGCATATTCAAATTTTTTTCGCGTTCTGGTTTGATTTATGAGAATGCCAAAAGCTGTAAATGCGTACACAGCTTTAAATGTGGTTGTTATTAATTTCGGCGAATCATAACAGCGCGACGTGTAACCAGTGGTGTGTATTTGCCTATAGAATTAAAGTATAACAAATAGTTCTTCCAATGTTGGCTTTAGGTAAAATGAAAGAATGTAATCAAAATACGTGTAGATATATTTGAATTACAGCTGAATTTGATCAAGTAATAAAATAAGCTCAATTTTAAAATAAAATTCCTATTTCCCATCTATTCTTTGTTTGTTGATATTGCAAATTCCATTTTCATATTTCTGAGATTGTTATTTTTTTATTATCCATAACAGAATCTTAAATGAATTAAATGGTATTATCAGAAAATAGAGCTTTTCTAGATGGTATCTACTCCCACGTAAACTATAAATGCGCTTATTATTAGAAGTATGGTTCGAGCACACTTTACTTTTTAAGTGGTGCCACAAGAAGAAGGTTTAAAGGCGACAAATCGGAAGACCAAGATGGCCATTCAGTAGCCCCCTGGGTCCTATCCATCGACGAACTGCCGCACCGAAATGTGGGGCTGCGCTGTTATGCGGAGACCATAGATTACCTCTCAGGGTGTTATTATTATTTTGATTTGAAAACATAATAGCCAAGTCCGGTTATAATTCGTTTTGAAGAAAGTTTAAATAAGACTCCACATTAAAATTTCCTTCAAAGAAATGAGGGTCAATAATTTGATGACGGCCTATAATTCTTACCCAAGCGTTAATTTTTTGAGGTCACAATTAACGAGAATTTTGTCGATTTACCGTACCATCCAAATAAATGGTTATTTGGTTGAAAAAAAGAAAATCGGGGATCATCATCACAGTGACTGTCGTATTAGCCCCCCATAAAATTGTAACCGCTGGTCGGTATATTTTTCTTTTAAAAACAATATGGCCACGGTTGATTGGTGAGTATTGTTATTTGACGCAATTTGCGTAGTAGAGAAGTGAGGATCACCCTCGGCTTCTAATAGAATGTTTACCTGCTCATTTCTATTTAATGGGGGACGATCAGCAAATTGGTAACACTACCTGTTTTATGAAATTTTGCAACAAGTTTGCTTATATTGGAACGAATTATTGAACGTTTCTCGGTGTGTTCTCTGTTAAAGAATGTGTACACTTCTTGATGGCTTCACAACCTATCACTATCCCCCATTATGATCAGTAATTCAATCCCTTCGTTTTCGCTTAAACGTAACATTTTACAATAACTGATAGATTTCAAACTAACAAAGTATAAATTACAAACGACATTATTTACCGACAAGGTAGAAAACAAATATTAGTGATTAAAAAAGGCTTCTACAACTTGCATGGTCAATGTTGCTACCTTAGGTCCTTTTATAAAAATAAATAATTATTAACTTTCTGTAATAGTTGTTTCATTTTTTACAATAAAAGCCTCATCGTCGTAATCATTAATAAACACAGATTTTACTGATGTAATCAAGTGCTTACGGCTTCATTGATATAAAGCCACTAATAAAGAAATATATATCACTACACACTAGGTGCAATGCCTTCTACATCATTTTCCATCGTGTTGGACTGGAAAACAAGCACGTTGCGAGTTCCAACAATAGTCTGCTATCATGTGTGTATCCCACCTTCCTTATGTATATCTTGATGAAATCGCTCGCCTTGTTCTTCACTAAATTCACCGAGGTTTCCGGAAATCTGTCCAAATGGCTGTAATTTAATGCTCATATTAATACCCATTCTCTTAAAATTAACCAGCATATTTCGTGGTTCTTCATAATATTCTGTCTTACCGTTACCCAAGAAGTTCTTAAGCACAGTAGCAAAAGAACACCAAACAGAGGCTTCATGTTTTACGCTCTTTATGGGAAACCCAAGGCTTATCCTGTTTTCCAGTTGCAAAACCAAAATAAGAGATATACGGCTTCTTTACAAAATCGGTGATATTTTGCCTTTGTTTTTGTTTCATACCTGCAGCCAATGAGAGCGCATTTTAAGGTGCTACGCCACTTCGACGGTACCAACGCAGTACATGGTGCTGCGCATGAAAACTTGTGAGATATCGGAGAATGTCGGTAACTCTCGTTTATCGTGATACAAAAACTACAATTGTCAGAAAAATTGAAACTTAGTTGTTTTACATCATTTCAAGAACTAGAGCCAATTAGTAGAAGTGTAAATTGTTTCTAGATTCATTTTGTTGGCCTGTGTTATATTGAGTGTAGCTTTTTAACAACTGCTTCCCATTGAAATAGAGCCTCTAGAGTTTTACCGTGTGTGTTACACTAACGTGCTTGATGAAAGCATGAAAAGTCGCAGTATGTTCATTGAAACGCCAAGTACGTTGATAGAAAACTCGAAAGACAATACGTGGATAACTATCATGCTACCCAAGACATATGAATACATGCAGTGGTCGACCACTATTAAAGGTTACCACGCTAACACGTTTTAAACCGTAGATATTAGTATATCGTTTTCGCAAACCTATCAAAATTGACATCGTCAAATTTACTTAGAAGAATGTGGAGTTATAAGAACCACCTTTAGTGTTAACTTTTACATGCATATCTTTTTATTTTAGTCTACGTACAGCAGCATGCCATAAACATCAGCTACTCTTCTGGTGTTAATAAGTCCGTCTCTTCAAGAAAAAAGTCGTGTTGGACGTTCTGTAATAGTTCGTTTAATTCTGGGGCTTCCTTATACACACATTAAACAAGTTTCCATGCTCAAAGCATTGTTACACATTAAATGCACACTAACAGCAATAAAACAAGTTCAACTTTTTATCAAAATACGATCACCTTTAAGGAGTAATGCATTTTCAACTAATACAAAGTAAATTAAATAATGTTTATAGTACAATCTGGATTCTTGAATCGAGGAGATTGGATTAATTTAAAATAACCCCAAGAAAAAAGTGTTTGCTTAATTTGCTTTAATTCCATTAGGTCGTTGAAAGTTTTAAAAGATATGTTTTGCAATGAATGTGCTACTAAAACTTTATCTGTTTTGATAATCAACTGTAGTAAGTTGTCAGCAATATAATACAAGCTATGGCTATTTAATTAGCAGGTTCTTAATTTGATATTTAGTTTACACGCATTTGGTGCATTGAAGTTTTCGTCTGGGCTATATTGAACGTGTCACAACAACATAGCAACCGTAAATCATACTCTATGCCATTTATAGATACTATTAAGAACCAATTCAAGAACAAGCACATGGTACGCTTCTGGCTCCTTTCGGTGCAGTTTTAAAGTCGTTGCACAATTAATTAATTTACCCGACCCGTTCAATCAAACGGATAGTTGATCGATATCTTAATTGCTCGACATATTTGGACGTTCAGTCATCTTATATAACGCAGATCGTTAAACAATTAATGATAGTGATCTGGATTATTTTGCGGTTCTATAAATTCTATACATGGTATGAAACACACGCTAACTTTGACACTCGTATATTGGGAACGAATTATATGACAATATGTATATTAATTAATATTAATAACAATTATGCATATATATGGTAACATCAATTCTTATTTGATCAGTGTAGTAAACCAGTAATAAATAATGCAGGTTTAACTTACAATTAAGTCTAGTTATCAGTATTTATTGCCTTAGCGTTAAATTAATGCGGGCATTAGTGAATTCCTTTCGTTTGTTCATCGTCGAGTAAATTGTTTATATCTAAGTATGTCAATGGTTTCGTTGAAATTAGAAAGAAAAATGTGCAAGTGCTTACAAGCACTCGTTCTGCGCTGAATTTATTACAAAAGTTCACGTTTTATGAAAATGGTGCTGATTTATAAGGAAAATCTCTCATTCATGTATGTACTCATGGGAAAGAGCAGTCATATACATGCATACATAAATGCCTACGTGACTGTCACTCGCTTTGCTCTCGACGTAATAGCCTTTTTTATAAATCCTCGCACAAATATATTTCAGAGTCGTTAGTGTTAAGCTCAACAGCATGTGGTTAGGTTAAATATAAATAGGTAAGTATTATGACGTGTTTTATGTCCAAATGAGTCATGGAAATCAAAAATCCTCTGTCATTTAAGATAAAATGTACAGCAGAATTTGCAGTTTATTGTTGAGGATATCAAAAATTCCAGAGATAAAAAATCGTTCTAGTTTTATTTTGACATCCGTGTTGCCACTTCCTTAAAGGAAAAATATTCAAAGTTGCGGAGTTGGCAGATTTCCACAGACGAGAAAGAAATAGAATTATCACTACACATCGTTTTATCGTATTTATTGTTTTACAGGCGTTTGAACCAATTCCCACCTAAATGTTCATGTAACAAGAACCAATTTTAGTCGAACCTTCTGGTGATGCTTCATTAATAAAAGTGGAGTGAAGCGATTCGCGGCATGGTTGTTG
This sequence comes from Oryctes borbonicus, assembly GCA_902654985.2. Classification (NCBI taxonomy): domain Eukaryota; kingdom Metazoa; phylum Arthropoda; class Insecta; order Coleoptera; family Scarabaeidae; genus Oryctes; species Oryctes borbonicus. Next base: position 4,774,152 of record LR736863.1, read on the forward strand.
CGTTTAGGGTTTTACTGTAATCGAAAACCTTTACGTAAAATTTTTTTAAATTTTTTTACAAATTTACTGTGTTTAAACGTTCACTGTAAATAAACTAAACGGCCAATTTCTGTGCTGTAACTGCTTCAACAATAGTAAATATCAAATTTTACGGAAACGGTAATGCCAAACTTCAACAGCACCATCTAATGGTCGTTTTTAAAGTCTAAGATGCTACGTATGTACATACATACGATCAAAAAATAAAGAGTATATAAAATGAAATTCGCGTAGATTATTAATTGATTAAAAGAAGTGGTCACAGTATAAATTTGTTGCGCCGCGCATGGACACAATTGATAATCCTCGTAAGGGAGGTGACGTCAGTGTAAGGGGAAATCCGTAGGAGTACAGGAAACAGGAAAAGACGTAAGGCGATTCATCCATCCAGTGCATAGATTCCATACAAATTGCGCGTTCTGCTCTCCACGACTCTAATTTCAAAATCCAACGCTGTGCTTGTAGCAGTGCAAATTCCGGTTTCCTTAAAGGGAAGATACTTCAGGAACCTCCGTTTTACTTTTTCTTTCAGTGTTGATATGTAAATAGATATAATGTGCAGACCAGAGGTGGATTCTATTGTGCACAATGGAATTTCATTTATCGCTTGGCTCCTACACAATGTGTACTCTGCGCAGGATAGTCTACAGGTCACCTTTAGAAATCGGCACCTTTGCACATCTCGCTTTAGCGAATGGTAGATCAGTTAGAAAAAAAACCTAATGCGCAAAGCCTCTAATCATAGATTAGTTAAACGTAAATTAGGTGGTAGGAAGAAATCAACGATCTATTTGATCGGTTCTGCCTTGATAGTGTTCTATTGCTATATTCGCAGCATTCTCAGATTAAATTTGAAGAAGTATAGTCCACTCCATGAGTGTATTGTTCACATGAGAATATATAGTTGTAGGATAGGGATTGCGTTAGGCCAATGTTTAAAATTAGAACTTTCGTAAAAAAAATGTTACTTGTTTTCACTCCAAAGTTAATTTGATGACTCTGTGATATGCAACATTTCCCTACATTGTTTTCAAAAGTTTTTAAATATTGTAGCATTTTTGTAACATTTTTTTACAATTTTACAATTTCTAACAAGGATTTTATCTAGTTTAAGGAGATAATTGTATCTGGTTATATACTATTTCGGCGGAAATGATTTTGGCATTTAAGATAAAATTATTCCATACCACACCGCAATGCAAACAGAGTCTTGCCAAGCACCAGAAGTTTTAAAGAACATTTCGTGTATGCACGTGCTGCTTTCAAACATATCACCGCGAAAAGTAAACCATGTCTAACTTTTGAGACAGGTAATCGATACAACTTTCGCACCTACGGTTACCATCAATTACTAATCCGAACAACTTTATAACGTTCACGGAACACTAATTACCGTTATTCTCGATATATACAACGTCCTTTCATTTAAATTTTTTGCCAACCAACCTCTTAATTTTAAGCAACCACAAAATTTTAGTGTCATAATATAACTTTTTTTGTAAATATTGAATACAATGGGATTTGGACACTACACAATAATGAGTATAGACAAGAATGAACTCGTTTCGTCCACAATAGTGTCTTCTTCGGAAGGAGGAAATAGTTGAACCGGTAAACAATGTCAGAGACAAATCAATTAAAAAGGAAACGGCTGATCACGGTGATTCCACATGTAGACCATGTGTAAAATGAAGACGAAATGTGCGGGCTAGAAAGTTGACAGCACATATAAAACACACACAAAAAGTTATTGGGTCCATCTTCTCTCCCCAAGATCGTAGCAAATATCTTTATGGAATTCTTCGGATTCATCGTATTAGCTGTGCTCTAATGAAAACCAAATGCATAGTTTCAATATACCCATCATCTGGTTTGATGGTGAATGTTCTTCAACTTCGCGTATGGCTTCAGAAGATGACATCATAAGATAAGGATGAACGTTTTCATTTATTGGATGGAAAATTCAGATGTAAACGGTGATAGCGATGCTGAAGATTGTGCAAATACTTCCAGTAATTTCCAGAAAATAAAATTGTCAATTGCGAAGAAGCATACGTAATTCCCTAACGTACATACACTTGCTTCAGAAACCTATGCAAAAAAAGGCAAGAACTATCCAAAATAATTATCAGTTGAGGACAAATCCTTGAAAATGACGGAATCTGACTTTGCTACGTGCGGAGATCTTTCTGTTGCAATGTGGAAGGATAGAGGCAAGAAATCGGTTGTAATCATAAGCTAACGTACAAATATTCATGTTCGAAAAGATAGTGTGCGTTGCCCAGCGTCTATACTTGATTACAATAAATACATGAGCGGGGAAAATGAATTTGTCCAACATCATTATTATATTCCATAGGGTAGAAATCGAGGAGACGGTGAGTAAAACTGCTGCATTGGTGCGCAGACACAGCTGTAAGAAATGCTTATTTACTGCGCAAGGCGGAAAGATGCAACTACGAAACCGATGCTTTCTCTCGCTTTCAGACCAATATTAGCTAACCAGTTAATAAATAATTATTGTAGTCGTAGAAAAAGGGGTTCCCAGTAACAGCGAGAAAACTAAGAAAAAACAATGAATGGCTGATCTTCCTACGGTGTGCTAAATGTAGCACGAAAAACAACCAAGTTAGATCTTAGATACCGTGTGAAGCATGTAATACGGCTTTATATTTACGCCGCTTTAAGCCTTGAATGGATAACAATAAAAATAAGTAGTCTTTATTTATGCACCTGCCCCATTAGTTACTATGTGTGCAGCGTTCGCTATAGTCACCACCCTATAAAACATAAACTAGACTTCTTTTATAAAATATAGCTACATGAAATTATTTCAAGAATTAATAAAAATCGGTATCCACCATTGCATTTATTAGACTGGCAAAAGAAGTTTTGCCCTATACAGGATTAGGGAAAACCTAATTTTTTAAATACCAATGCTAATGAAATATGTAGATCTGAAAAGTATCAGCAGTAATGGATGCCAGTGGATGTAATCCTATAGATACTTCCGATTTTAAACGCACAAGCACTTGCTAACTACATAGCGCAAACAGCTGAATGTCTGCCATAATCTTCTTCATCATCACATACAGACCTGCACATCTTTGTTATGCAGCAATTCTGCTAGATTACAGAAAATTAAACGCAAAGTAACTGCATGCATACGTGTAAATAAAACGGGGTAGATGTGTATGTACCGCTGTCTGCATTCTCTGCAGAACAGAATACCCGAGAGACAGCGAGCTTAAACGTAGACAAAACAATTCCAGGGTCAGATATATGCAAGTTATAAATGTCTGTTCATTATGGTTATACGAGAACGTATTCAGTACGCGAGCGAAGATATTTCGTTTGTATTATTTCGTTGGAGAAATTATGGAACTATAAATGTAATACTTAATCATGCTTTTGAGACCAAAGTGGTTGTGAATTAAGAATAACGGACTGGTATCTGTGCAACAACAGCAAATATTAAAGTTGCTGTAAACAAATCGGACGTTTATTGTGTGGGTAACTGATAACTTATGAACAACCCGCTTATGAATTATGATGACTCTAGATAAAATTCACTTTACTGTTGCATGCCGTATGCGTTGAACGATAAATTTGCTGGTTTATTAAAATGTCAGCATTCCAAAATTTATTTTAGAATGACTTATAACATGCACATGAGGACCGTAAAGGTTAATATTAAAACAATTAAGTTGACAGAAAAGGTTAACTTTGGTTAAATATTTTATGATCAATTCTATTTAGAGAAGGTAGTGCATTCTTAAATATATTCTAACCTAAGAAAACTTGTTGGCAGCATTTATAACCAATGACATTGATAATTGGTAAACAACACATAAGTATCGGCACCCTCCGCACCACACAAGTTTAATTTACTATATAATAATATAATAAAAAGTCCGGGACGGCCGTTTCGAGGACACGAATGGTCCTCATCATCAGCCGGTGACCGAATGGTTATTCGGTCACCGGTCACACAAATGACACCAAAGCAATCGGAAACGCATTGGAGTTGACCAGGGGGTTCGTGTTGCCTACTGCTTTCCCCATTTCTCAAAACACAAGTCTGTTATATATACTTATAAGTAAGCTTGCAAAAACGAGTACACTTTCCGTGGGCTTCATGAAATTAGCAGATACTAGACAGACTCATGTTTTGTCGACTATTGGGGAAACCAGTACGCAACACGAACCCATTCTCATGAGACGAATAAACACGAGTATGTTTAGTTTCTGGTAGTTTAGTGAAGCGCAGCTCGTTTTTGCAGGCTCACTTGTAAGGTACCTTACTCGTTTGGGAAGTTTCAGATGTTACTTTTGTTTGCTACTAACTGTATTTTTATATCTTTGTTGCTATTTGGCGATACGTTTGGCACCTCACACATGCCGCCATCGTCATTTGGTGGCCCGTTGCGTCGCTATTCCACCGCATGTGTAAACATTTGCATCGCCACTGGCAAAGTATAACGTAAAATTTGTGGCAGCGAAAGCGTTAATAAACGTTATTATTATTTTTTTATAGTTTATTCACCCTCAGATCGTACAGTGATCTAGGATAATCCAAAGAAAAACATAAATATATATATAAATGAAAATTTATATATTTTTAAATGAGATCTCTTGTATTTTTTAGTTTCCATGTAATTACTATATAGAGAAAGATAAAAATTTTAGTAAAATCTAAAGGAATTGAAGCGACACTGTAAAATGTAATATTAAATAACATTTTCCTCTACCGGTTGCCTCGAATGGAGAAGCGTAAGTGCGATTTATGAGATATCGGCCTCGGTTACCCTTGACAGCTGGATGTCTCTAAGGATGTAAGTAATAATACGTGTGAATAGATAACAGAAATTGACATCGTTGGAAATTATGGAAGTGTGCAAAACTGCACTTGTGACATAAACAACTATTTCACAATAGGCATTGTCCGTACCTTCGAAGAACTTTGCACATGTCCTTCTAAGTGCATCTAAATTGGTCCCTTAACGACACGATGCCCGTGCAATTGTTGTTTTTGTAAGTATAAAACATTAACAAGTCTTTTAGCATAAACCAGTTACTGTGTTTGCCCCCCTGATAAAAAGCTGGACATGGATAAAATATGGTGAATGTACAGGTCATTTCATTGGCTATTTTCAGTCGAGTTTTGATGAAACCGTGTATCTAAATATTGAACAAACATGGGCAAGTATTCAGACGGAACACCGTCAGGTGACTACTACATGTACACCTCACAACCAGAGAAATATGAAGAAAAAGCCACTAGTGAGTTTTTTAAAAATAACACTAATTTAAAAGGGATAAATAACATTAAGAATGCAATATATTTAATGAATTCGGACTGAAACTTTTAACAGTTCGCACCATAGACAGCATAGTAAGCCGTGTATCAGATTGATAGCACAAAAACCAGATTGTAGGAAGCTAACTCAAATTGTTGGTAGCAACGCGCGGCGAATTTATTGGAAATTTAAAAAAAGTCGAAAGAAAAATGCCACAAGACTCAAACATGTTCGATTTATATCAGTTGATAATTAATTATTATTCTTATGTTTTTTTTAACGAATTGCGTTCTTTTTGAAACATCTCTAAAATTGAAGAAATTGCCAAATACTGTTGGAATTAACCAGCCCATTCTTTGACATTTGTTTCAATGTTGCAAAAATTGTTATTTCTTGTAATGATTTCACTAATTTTTTCTTGAAATTCACCAGGTGGTGCCCACTTTGTTGCTTTCTAGGACAATTGATATTTTTAAAGCGTTAGTTCAACATATTTTGTTGCATCCGGTATTTGTTTAAAATTGGTTCCAATTCATTGTCATTGCAAATTATTCCGAAGATTGAGTTTCATATTGTTTGATTGCAACAGAATTGATCTAATTTTTAGATCGGAATATTTCAATTAATTCAAGAATTTACATCGGGAACACTCTTACGGATAAATTCAGAAACACGATAGATGCGAGACACTAGGTTACGATCATTATCTTGGATAATTTTTAAAACGTGCAATCTGTCTTCAACATAAACTTTACGGTAGGTTTTGCGTAATCGACTGTGTCTCAGTATTGGACACATAGGGTAGGTGGGGGCTGAATCACGTGGAGTTTCATTCTACCGCCATGAAAAAAAATGTAAGCACATAATATTAAGGATATATCTTACACAATACTCTAGGAAAACAAGTAGTTGATATATTGAATAGTTTTCATCTATTTAAAACTAGTAGTACCGTTGAATATTCATGAAGGCTATGTGATGTAAGAAGCCAAGGTTTTTCTATACTTCTTGTTACTCATCTGAAATTCAGTGGTAGAGTTATGGAGTTTTATGCATTCTCTCTTACGGCCCTATGAATCAGTGTAAAATATAATACTTAAACTGAATGAGACAAATCATCAGTATCAATTTGTGGTTTTGAGGGTTCTGGAGCTTCAATAGATGCATTTCTGGTAATAGCCTGATACAAAATAACATTGCATTCTACAAACCAAATTTCGAACATTACTTTTATGTGTGTAAGGAAAACGCAAGTTCATGTACCCTGAAGTCCTGAGTGGAGAAGTGATGATGATGATGAAAATACTTTACTTATCCCCTTTATTGCTTTATTACATGTAACAATTGTAACAGACATGATTGTTTGATTTATTCGGAGACAAAATTTAAGGCATTTAATAATTTAAAACTTAAGAAAATTAAACAAATAAAGGTTTTAACGTAAAGTGCTATTCTCACCGCGGGTGCTTTTCTTAAATTTTCTTTTGAATTTTACAGCTATAAAATTGGAAATGATACACTGTACAGGATAAAGAACAGATATTGAGTCACTGAGTCAAATAGATTGAAAAAACGATTCAGACAAGCACCTTTAGAGAGCCAATATACTTCTGTGTGCACCAGTTAGCGATTATAATCTTCATCATTTTCACTACAAAGCTGACCAAACAATCGGTCATTCAATGAATTGCTTTCTAATCTTATTGATTGCTGTAATAACGTAATGGAGTGTATAGGCGTTTATTTCAATTTTTGGCAACCAAATGCTGACGATGAACAATACAATGTACAGCGAGTACATTTGGTTCTGCTTGTTTCAAATGCGTTATGAAACTGTTATGACGCCCTATAATTACTGGAGCAGTATCAGTAGCAGCTGACAAAATATTTATTGCCAATAAGAATTTCTTTCTCTTGAAAGAACTTTTGCATGGTATTAAATATAGACTCTTCCTTTGTACCAGTTTCGAAATTTTTAGCAAATAACTTTTGATGAATTTTTTCTTTTATAAATCGTACATTTGATAATAGTAGAACTTCGTTATTTGGTAGTGTTGATTCGTCGAGTTGAATAGAAAATTTCCAAGTCTTTAAGTAATCACATAATGATATTTCAACGTCTTTCGTCGTTTCATCTATTCTTCTTTGTACTGAGAGAAACTTTTCTGATGATAGCCAATGGTGTCTTATGATTAAGAGTAACTTTTATTATCTCTTTGACTGCCGGTAAAATTAATTCCTCCCCAATTGTGTATGGTTTTTTCTATTTTTACGATTAACAATGAAACGTTAGGTGAGGCTCGTAGTCCATCATCTTGTTCAGAAGACGGCGCAAAAAAGTTTAGTACAGTTGATTGTTTTAATGCATGTAGCACAAAAACAGTTGACCGTATGGAGCTAGTTATCGAGGTGTAAATGAATTTAACTTTCAAGCACAATCGATGTCATTAATGAAATTTGGTTGGTCTGAATACTTCTTTATTTAAAATTCTAGGCATACATTTTAAGGTGCTTTTTACTTTAAATGTTAACGAGCTTCCTTAACAAAGCGCAAGATCTCTGAATATACCTCTATGGTTGCATTTCTTAAATATTGTTAACCACTTGCTCACTAGATATAGGATCTGCTTCTGTGTTACTTGATAATACTTTTATTGTTTTCCGCATTTTTCTTGTGAAATTAATCTATATTTACCCTCTCAAAGTTTAAATAAAATGACTTTGCAGATATGGTTTATCCAAACATATATTGTGGAGCACTTCCAAATTCGTCGTAAATACAGTAATAATCAATGAACGTATGTACATGTGGGAAATTCTTTGTGGGATTAAATTCAATTTAAGCGGTATCTAGATTCTAAATTCACAATTGAAAGAAATTTATTAAGATGACCGTATTGCCAATAAACACTTAACATATGCAATAATCGTTTCCAAAAGCATGCTGTAAGTAGTTATTGCGTATCTAGCAGAAGCAAATGACTACTTAAATCACCAACATGCATATGTATGTAAGTATACCTAACTTAGTATGCTGTAGTAACGCGTATTCATTGGCGAGTTGCCGTAACTTCTTGGTAATAGTTCTGCTCAAGCAAATACCAAAATAAACGTTAATGTACATACGTCAATTATAAATGCTGTTTACTTACGTATCCGTAAATATAGTTTTGCAAATTATTCTGCTATACGTTGTTGTATATGTTGGTACACCATTAACTGTTAATGGAATCATTTAAAAAAAAAACATTCATTCTATATTTATGTATATTAGATGCGCGAATTAGGAATCAACTCTAAATGTACTTGGAATTCACAGTTTTACAAAAGTGTGGAGATGATGGTGGTGATGGAACTGAGTCTGCGTCCTGAGATATTGCGCGAAATGTATATAATTTTATATTATGGTAGGTAGCACCACCGCCTATTGCAAGCGAGTAATCGGTTGGAAAAAATATAATGATTGGAAAAACCGACATGTCTCCAGCTCTGCTAATTATTGTTTCGACAGTTATGCCATGTCCATTATCGAGATTGACAACTTGGTTGTCCAGCCTTTTCGTGCATGTTAATGACTTATCTAATAAGACTTGAAATGTGGCGAATCTTTTTAGTAATGATGTAATCCGTCACAAACTTTAGCATTTCATACACACGCATTTTAATATGGATACTTTTTAAATAGATAAATATAAAGAAATACAAAATTGAGGTATATCGCCTTGCAATATTTGTGCACTTGCTTAAAAACTAACTTAAAAAAACTGGAAAGAACAATATTAATAGATAGAAAGGGTACGACCGAAATGAAAGCGATAATAGAGGAAAATCTTTTTGTGCATGAGAGAAGCAGTCTAAGAAGAATAGACAAAGGTTTCTAAAATAAAAGATTTTCGAGGGAAAATGCGAAATGCATTTTGGAAATGCAGAGTGAGAAAGGGATAATGTCTAGTTTGGGATATTAGTACCGTCCTAAGAGTGGCCACCACATAATTCCAATCAAATATTTCAAATTCCAATATCCGAAAAGGTACTGATGAGCTTTAAGTGGATAATGTGATCGGGAAAAAAAAACTTGAACTGAACCAAAGCGTTTGATAGTATCTCATCATTATTTAGTTGCCAAATTGGCATTCTATGGTATTAGAGGCCATGCTTTATCTTTTATTGTAGGTTTTGTACAAAGTGTGAGTACTATAGCAGAGGTCCCATTTTTGAAACGTGCTAAACAGAGTGTACCCCAGGGCTCAGTTCTGGGACCCATTTTTTTTATCATTTACATTAATAATACTACTAATTATATACTGTTTAACAACAACAACAACTTTTGTTTAGCAACAAAAATTTTCAACTTTTAAGTCAGTTGACCTTATACATTTATAAGTTGTCTTTGTCCTTATGCAATTATGAGTTACTATAGATGCAGCTCCATTATGTACATACATATATATCCTTTTCTGTGTACTTTCTTGTCCATCTTATTTTATAGTTTTCGTACCAATAAATTCTATTCCACGTTCATCAACTACATGTATAATACATATGATAGAAATTGCTTGTAGGTTCCTTTACTTGGAAAAAGATCAATTTGTTGCACCACCTCTTTAGCAACATCACATAGATTCCTTGACATACTAATTATAAGTTTACAACATTCTTTTGGTATTTTAACTTCTAATAAAATGCATGATTAGTAACCAACTGGCACTCTGTGCTGGACATATGGACAATCGTAGTAATATACTAAACAAAAATGATTCCTCTTTAACACTTTTTTACACGTAGGGATCGTCTAACGGGGCATATAAGCTTTTAAAACTTGTCATAACCTTAAGAGCCATTTGATATATAAACAAGTTATGTGAAGTGCTCCATGATCTAGCTACTATGCTAGGTAGGGGACCTGTGAAAGGTTAAGCGTAGTTAATTTTCCCGAGTAAGTGAACGATTGCTCGAGATTGTACTAAATTCACCAGAAAAACCTGTCACTTGCCTCCTGGTGGAAATTGAATGCATAGCACCTAACTCTGCTACAGTCAGGAGGAGACGTTTTTGCTACTGAACCACCGATATGTTAAAAGTCGATAATTCACAAGCATATCTGGATTGTGTACGCAAATGTTATTGAGACATTCAACGATATTGCCACGAAAAATTCCATTATGGAATTAGGTTTTGTAATACAAGTGTAGAACAAAGCCGATCTTCGTAACACAACTGATTGACATACATAGTTACAAACTGCGGAATTGCAGAAAAGATACGAGAAGATTGGGCGATAGATTTGTAGATTGTAAACAGTGGAGCTGGAAAAAGTTGTAAATAATTGAGGCAATACACATTTGTAAAGATAGTAATGTCTTTATAATTAAAGGTCTCTATAATTGAATAAATTGTTACGTCCTATTCCTGTTAATTAATGGTTAGTATAACAAACGGGATCGTTTTTGATTTGTTGTTTGTTGTGTTTTCCGTGTTTGGCAGTCCGGGCAACTTCTTACATATCTTTTTACATCGTTCGCTATATTATCCCAGCAATAACGTTGTCGAAATTTATCCAACGTCCGTGTGATCACAGATGTTCTGGAGTAACTAGCAAGAGATCGCTGCCTGTTGTAGTAAAGATCCGACGAATTCTCGACTACATAGTTTTTCGCTACTCGTTATATTGTTCGATCTTTATAATTCGAACCTTCTACCTCCTGCTTGATTTGCTGTAGTTCCTTGTCCTTTGTTCGCAATTCCACTGCTTCGTCTGATGTGGCTTTTAATGTTGGTACTTCTTTCGATCTGGTTTGGTGTTCGCAATGTGGCTAGTTTGCAAGGTTATCTAGAGAGTCCGATAGCATTTAAATTGGTTGATTGTCGATAATTTTCTACCAATTTTCACCAATTTCAATCAATTTCAGCAATCAACGGATTTTGTTGTCCCTTAAAGCTAAAACACAAACAAAGAGAGATTCGAGATCGTCTTTCAAATCTCAGACAACTTTCTGAAGCTCCTTCTACATCATCAACATCTATTTCCTTCATTACTGGTAAAATTTCGAAAACAATTTTAAGGAAAATGAGTTCGTTAATAACTACATTTAGCACCACTTCCAATCGTAACCAACTCGCTCTGAATCTCCATGGCTACTTTTTCGGAAGCAATACTCCTCATAGAGATAAGGTTTAATAGAGCCGATACATTGATGATATTTCTACAGACACTTTTATGAGAGAACCTTTCACAAATGCTAATCGTGCTAATCGCCACACCAAAAGCTAACGTACAGACCATTGTCCAAATGGTCATTGCGTAGTCCATATGCAATCAATGGTTATGTTACTCCTCAACATTGTAATGGACAATGCTATAGTTTATAGTTCCCGTGCTGATTGGTTTTATACGTTGTACGAATTCAAAACAAAATTTTAGGCCCTTCTTATAAAGATGATCTTGAAGGTCTGTTAGTTACAAATCGTCAGCGAACAGACGAATCAGTAAGGGATTATTTCCTTAATACTCTACCCGCCACCTCTATAACATAAATTACGGGGTATTCTGCTAGTATTAATACAATTCTACTTGTGTTGAAGGAGACTCGCGGGCGAGTACCATTTTATAATTAAAAGCACTACTACCTTATTCAACTGTTTCTGCTATTATCTACAACCCTCTATCCCACCAGTTTTCTTGTCTACGATTCACGACCAACTAACTATGTATTCATCAAACCCGATCTTTCCGTGTCATTCTGTAATTTTGCAATTTGTAACTGTGTCAACACTTATGTTACAAAACCTAATTTCATAATGGAAGTTTCCGTGGTAAAATGTGTGATACTCATTTCCTTTGAAGTTTAATGGCATTGTAAATATCGAGTTTTTGCCGGGTGTCTGAGACCTACCTAAAAGCTGTGTGGTTAGTGATTGCTTACTTTCCGAATGACGTTTAGATATTAGAAAATACTGATCTCATTAATTTGTATACCAGGAAGTTGGAAACTAAAAGTAATTATTGAAATGTGGTAGGAATTTTATTTTTTCATTACGATGCACTCTAACGAGAAAACTTGATTAAACTGGAAACAACGCAAGAAGATATTATCTACTAACGTATCTACCTATGCAATGCTCTCAATACTTCTATGAATCTCCGATAAGCCTTGTTTATGAGGCTCTTCAATGTAAACGTAAATATCTACCAACCAAAGAAATTCTATCTAACTAATTTTAAACGAACTTTTTGTGTTTCTCGAAATATATGGACATGATGAACTAATCTTAATAGACGATAGACATTCATTTAATTTTATAGTACATCTCACTGAACAATGTAATGTACATTTGGGAAGGTGTCAAGATACGAAAAAATTGTAATTAAGCTCCGAGATATAATAAGATATTAATTTTAACGGTCATCGTGGGGCAGAGTACGAAAGTAAAGAGAGCTTAATTAGATGCCAAATTGTACAAAAAGTATACAATAGATGAAAAGGTCACGGAAAAGGAAGAAATTGACAAAAATAGCTTGAAATGAAAGGACCTGCGAGGACGATAAGGCTAAAGGGTAATTAAAATTTAAAGTTACGGGCACCTCCTTGGATCGATTAAAAATTCGCGACAAAATTCCTAGGGTGTAGAAGGAAAGAAGCATTAGAGGAACAGGATGCGCTAAGAAAATGTATGGATGATACAGATAACAATAATGATTATCAGAAAAATTTCAGTATTAATGCTTTTAACGATAATGATGTTTGCAATTCAATCGAATACAATCTTAACTACGTGCATGAAACGGATAGCTAAAATTAAAAGAAAGCAAAAATCTTCAAGGGGAATAACAAACTGGAAGGAATATGAAGCTATAAACTGCAAAATATATACCTGACTTGTAAAAGTAAAAGCTTCAGGAATAATATTAAAATAGAATAGAATCGAGAAATTAACTTTCAAATTTTGTTATGTGCGTTATTGACATATTGGTGGCACCATTTAGGCATTTAAATAACTTATCAAAGTAAAAAAGAAAACTAGAAGTTGTCATTAAAAAAAAACTATAGATGACGTCATTACTTGCAAACCAGAGGTGCGGAGGACTTAAAACTGATACGCAAATTTATTACTTATTTTGAAAAATTTTAATTGAGCTGTTCAAATATTTCTTGAAAAAATAAATTGCTTCAATGGATTTCGTAATTTTGTCGCAGTATGTGAATAGAGAAATCAAAGTACTCTTAAAAGGACGAAAACTCCAGTTTTCCACGAAGAAAATAAATGGTTGTATTCTATCTAACTTTTCGAAATGTAAAATGAAAACCAATTTTATCTTTCCTGCGTTTGTAAATGATTATTTTGTGGCTATAGAATGCAGCAATTTAACTTGATGAAGTTGTAACTGTCTAATATCAGCAACAGCGTATCACAAAAAAGCAAGGGGCTGTAAGAAAAAATTTTAATCAATAACTACCCTCTCTAGATGATCACGTAACTTCGTGAGCATATTGGAAATTCCAAGGTTAATTAACAGTTTTTGCCCTACTCGATAAACTTAATGGATTAATCTAAATATGATTCCATTAACGAACTTTATAATGTATGCGTAATGGCTGTGTTTAGAGAAATTTGCATTTCGTGGACCTTATTACATGATTTATTAGAATACCCGGCTGCCTAAATATAAACGCCCAATTTCGCCAGGTTGTAACTTAGTTTATGTGAGCCGCAGAGTTACCGAACCGAAGAAATTAATCAAAATTAATGATTCATTAATATTCGATGCACCTATTTTTTTCGAGGAATTACTTTACTAAACGCTCAGCGACTATTAATTGGAAAAATGACTGCGGGAATTATGCACGAACTAATGGCGTTTATGATTTACAATGGGCATACCTAAATAAAAATTCCGTTGCATGTATAGGGTAATTTACGGATGATTTATTGTTTTAATTTCACTTTTGGTCGGGACCGCAATGTCGAAATAAGCGATTTATACGGGAGCTTTGTAAATGTAATATATTTTCAATGAGCTAATTTGTTGCTAACTGGGAACACTCTGCAAGATCTTAATATCCTCTGGTTTTGTAAAATATTTAAATCGTTCGAATTTGGTACAAACAATAATTTTTGATTAAATGTATATATGGTGGGTGGAAATATAATAATATAACAGATTTTTTAACAAATCCAGCTTTGATAATTACTTAAATAAATTTGTGGTTCTTTGTTCTTTGCTTCCATTGCGGTTGACTGACTAAATAAAATTTACCTGAAATACCTTTCAGCGAGTTTTGGTTTAAACGACAGAGAATGTAACCGTCAAATGATATGATGAGCTTTCCGTGTAGGTTCCCCTGAACACTTCTTGAATTATTACTTCGGAGTTCGTAAAAAGCCAAAGTCAAATTAACCGCACTACCCGAAAAGAATTGAACTACAGGGATGAAATATTGTGTAAATGTACTGAAACGCCTTTTGATATCTCAGTAACCAAAATGCAATATCTAATAATAGAAAAATAATAATAAAGTGAGAATACGTCCATCTTTTCTTCAAGTACGAATATTTAGATTTTTATATCATCCAGAGTGCCACTTTGCTCGTCGGCGAGAAAGTCGTTAATATTACACAACTTCCAAACGTCTAAAGAAAAATTAAGAGGCGCCATCTAAATAACTCCGTCAAGAACCTGCGAACAGGATCCTTTGAAGATAATGAAAATTAGAACGGGAAGCGCAAATTAAATAAAGGCCCATTAATTTAAACGTTTCAAACGTTAAATATGTATATAAGAATATGAGAAACTAATAAACAGTAATAACAAAAAGGTTATAAATTCCAAGATATGTTGCTACACATACGCAAAATAAATAACATACATATTACCGACTGCAATGGCCAACGCTTTAAGTTCACATTGTTCGATACACATATATGTTTTAAATGTTCACAACAATCTAATAGATTTATGAACATGCAGGTAAATAAGAGTTAACATTAAATATAATTATATAAATTAATTATCTTGATTAAAGAATAAGTCTAAGGAAAAGATAATAAAAGGTGAGATTTGAATCTAATTGTCTTAGTTTAACTAAATCATCTCGTTTATGATTTCGCAAAGAAGGGAATTATTAAGGAATGTACTTATATGAATTAGTTGTTTCACTTAAAGAACAAATCATATTAAAAATAAGGCAATGCTTCAAATTAGTTGAGTAAATTTATTATTACTCTAAAAAAAGGAATTTAATAATAAAGGAAAGAATGGCGTGGTAGCCCCAAGACTGTTTATGTAATCATCTGAAAGCAAGCAGGTCAAAAAAAAAATTCTCAGCCTAGGCCAGCGCCGGAGATGCCTCCAAATTCGTAACAGATCTACTCCTGAAAGAACAGGGTTGTTATCTACTCTGGGAGTAGATAACAACCAAGATAACAACCAAGAACTCAAGAAAGATCTATTATAGATTAAGAAAAATCAAAACTAGGTCCAGAAAACCAAACAGTTGCAACGGGAAGAAAGATCAACGAGAATCAAACAGAATTAAATTCTTGACAACACATGCCAATAAGATTGTGAGTGTTTAGATCGTAGCTCGAAGTACTAAATACAGACTTTCGATAATCAAATATTCAAAATTCCAATTCAATAAATTCCAAAAACTAATTCAACGTTACCGGAAAATAAAGGTAGGTTCCCCTCAAATCCCTAACAGAGTGTAACAAACACACCAGCTAACGTCTATGCGTTTTAATGGTCAAACAACAAAGTCTCAAAACCCGAAGAAAACAGATCGGAATCCCGTCGGAAATGAAATTCTCACCATACAGATATATACGGATCAGCAAGGAAATGAAACGAAAGAAAACTAGAATGAATGAATAAAATGGAACAATATGAAATTCAAAAATCAAAGAAAAGAAAGTAGTTTAACAAAGAAGCAGTGATCAATAGATGTTGCAAAAACAAACTGAGACGCTACGTGTACAGAACAAAGCGTACATACACAGCGCTGCACAAGTACATAACACTACACCCGCCAAATGAACACTGCATAGTGTTGCTTTAGTAATAGAAAGCACATCCTTCTCATGGTATTCACAAAGATGTATTATCGTTATACCCTGTCGTTGCTTTTGCCTCTAATACCAAATTTTCTTTAACCAATGCAATTAGTATCAAAATATCCGAATATAACGCTGTCGGTATGCATGCAGGACACTTATTTTGTAAAAAATGCCGTCAGCTAGTAATATCTTATTGTGAAATGAACTAGGAAGTGTACATTGAAAAACTTAATTGGAAGTACTCGAATTATACTTACTTCAACTAAAATATACGTTTCAATACGAGCAAACAAATAACATATTGTATAAAAGAAATATGTTTCGCCGTACGCTTATTATTATCACCGAAAATACTTCCACTCGACTGTCATCTGGGCTTCTTCCCAAGAATTTAGGGGAGGTAAGTGATAAATACGGTGAACGTTTTCCCCTGAATATTTCAGACAAGAAAAAGAGCTTTGTGGGAAGCTGGAACTGCAGGTGGTAGCTTTACTAAAAGACGCGTCAGAAAAAGAGTAGAATAGGGAAACCAAACATTACATTCCGAAATATATGCAAACGTCAGAAACTGATTAGGCAAATTTAAAGATGACATATTATTTATAACTAGCTAAAACACTCTGTTTTTTAAAAGTGATATATGAAAAATTTGAATTCACTACTTGCTTTACCTCATTTTTGGCACTTAGAGAGGCCCTTCAGAGGGCAGAAAAAAGCCAAATTTATTATATAACGTTATCGATCCGTTCTCATCTATTCAGATAATCAAGCAGTGCCAAAGCCATTAAATTTCACAAAGGTCGCAACTCGTGTGGGACTGTATAACGTAGACGTACCCCGAGTGGGACCACCATTTGGTGACAAAAGCGTCAGAAGCGACTAAACCATGGACGGAAAAGAAATCTCGAGAATGTTGGAAGATTGAGGACAAGTAATTTTTAGTTTGAGACAGATGTAAACTTTTAGCTGGTCTACTATGTAGGCCCAGAAGGCATGTTAAAGTAGTAGTGGGTTTGTGACTAGAAAACTGCTTGTTCACTGGGCCAGATAGAGGAAACAACGTGCAGGTTTTATCAAGCTGAAGAGGAGATTGTCATCTGCATATTGCGTGATTACACAAATCTAGCAATAATATAGCTCTCCAAATAGGCTCAGGATATCCAAAGATCGACACCTACGTGGAAAGATTACTCCCAAGGAGTGCTGTTAGATCTGGTAGAAAAATGCAAAGCTAGCGTAAATGATCTACAAAAGAAATACTGCTCTTTGTGCTTTCTTGGACATAGAAGGTGTCTTTGATAACACCTCCTTCGAGAGCATCGAAAGAGCGACCATCTCCAAAGGATTTCATCCGTCGTTTACGAAATGGATTAAAACCATACTCCAAAATCGATGAATAAGCGCCACGCTGGAATCGGAAACGACAACAATTAGAACCGACAAAGACTGCTTTCAAGGAGGAGTCATGTTACCTCTGATCTGGTCTCTGGTTGTAGACGATCTCTTACAGAATTGACTTCCAGCGGATATGAAGTACGTTGACGACCTGGTAGTCATGATCCGTGGAAAACATGAGAATATTATAGTACAACTTATGCACAGAGCTTTTGACGATACACACAGATGATGTCATAGCCTACGCATAAATCCGAAAAAGATTACAGTCGTTTCTTTCTCAAGGAAAAGGAAAGTCTGTATAAAAACATCCTGTATCGAAGGGAAAGCATTAGCTTCAGCGATGAAATTAAATACTTGCGAGTTACGTTCGACAAAAAATTAATACAGAACTTCCACATGTCCAACTTACAGAGAAAAGACATTGCGACATCACCAGTATACCGCAGGTTACCTGGTAAGAACTGGGGTCTTAAGCCTCAAATAACCTTTTGGTCATACACAGCAATAATTAGACTCATGATCATCCATGCCTCTTTGGTGTGTTGCCCAAAAACAACTCAGAAGTCTGTGCAAGAGCAGCTTCAACAAATTCGGAGACTTGCTTGTCTTAACACCACAGGTGTGATTGGCTTGTGTTTCACAGCAGCGCTGGAAGTCCTCTGCGACTAGCTCCGCTTCACATCCACATTCAGAAACAGACTACATTGAGTGTCCTCACTCTTTGCAGAATGAAGGATTGCAGCCTGGGATCTTAAAGAGCATCTCAGAATCCTTGAAAATCCTAACATGAATAATCTGATGCACATTGCAAAGGACATTAGCCCTATGTAATACAATTTTGATTAGCCTTATAAGGTGATCATTGAAATCCGTACTGAGCGGACATCCGGTCAGCCTCAAAGTAACAAAGGTATCTTGCCATGGTACACGGACCGCTCAAGAATAGAAGGTGTTGGAACAGGTGTAGGCACTAGTAGGCCTAATTACCACCTTAAAATGCCTACAGGACTCCAGACCAACATATTTCAAACAGAGATCTCTGCTTTGAACCTGTACGTTGTAAAGATCCCCGAGACAGGGATACAGGGCGCAAACATAACTATATTCAGTGACAGTTAGGGAAGGCTATCAAAGCCTACACATACGAATCTGGTATGTATACACAATTTACGACAACTGGGATATTACTTTGCGGTGGGTTCCAGGCCATCAAGGGATTGCAAGTAATGAAAAGGCAGACAAGCTGGTCAGAGAAGCAGCGAATATGCCCTTCGTCGGTCCTAACCCCTTCTACGGTAACAAAACAGCCACAAAAAAACAAATAATTAAAACCTGGGAGGACAATCAGAGTTCTTTGCAGTGGGAAAATGTTCCAGGACAAAAACAGGTGAAAGCATTCATATGAGGCTCGCCTAAGATAGCAAACACATCGTTTAGTAAATGGGACCTTAGATTACTGGCGGTATTTCTAACAGGTCACAAAATATCACCTATTAAATCTAGGAAAAGCTGAAAATCAAATCTATCGTCTATGCCAAGAAAGTTTGAGGACGGCAGAATACATTCTATGCCATCAATCGCACTCGACAACAACATTTCAGTAAACCATTTCTGTCATATACTGAACTGTAACTAACACGTGTAAGAGCATTTTGTTACAATAGATCTAAGGTCGCAGTGACTAAAGGCATTTATGCCATAGCCTATTGATATATATACTACTACTAAATGATCTACAATAGAGGAACCGCAGTAAATTGGTCGCAATGAGACAAGCCAGAGATCATTTCTTGAATAATATAATCTGGTAAAGATGTTTATGATTGGGTAAACCGTTTTATTTTCTACAGGGGCAAGCGGCGCCACACACGTTGACCATAAGAAAAAGAAATTATTGGGCCTTTCTCCCATAATAAATCCAGCAAAAACGCTCATTAATCTTTTTTAATTCCAGTGACTTTCACACAAAAAATAACCTGCTTTAAGACTTTCAATGAAAATTATTTATTAATTTCTAGCAGCAACATTTTGGCAAATCGATAAAAAGTACAACAAATAGAGAATATATGAATGAATGTAGAATATTCTACTCAAAAGGTTCCATCACGTTATATTCTAGAAATTACTAAAATAAAACGACACATTAAATGTAAAAATCGACTCATCTCAGTACTTTCTATAAAAATTATTTTTATTTAACTAAAAATGAATTTCTATGTTACTATGTAGACGCAATGCATAATGAATCACAATTATGAAATACAGATCATTATAAAGCCCAAAGAAAATTAAATATATAATGTTTTTAAATTTTATCACAAATTACGTAGAATGAATTTAAATTACTTATCTTTATAAGCAGACGTTCTTATCTCCAGGAAATCAAGTTGACAGTAAGAAAAAAGGAAGAGAAATTCTTTTTGGGGCGATCATTTTCTTCTGAAATCACAACTTTTAG
This sequence comes from Oryctes borbonicus, assembly GCA_902654985.2. NCBI lineage: Eukaryota > Metazoa > Arthropoda > Insecta > Coleoptera > Scarabaeidae > Oryctes > Oryctes borbonicus. Next base: position 4,794,402 of record LR736863.1, read on the forward strand.
ATAAGTAAGAACTTCCTAAATTTGAAATGGCACCAATTTCCCCTGATAATATCGTTTAAAACGGAGCCATAGAAGCAATCTAATTTAAGTAGAACTTTAAAAACACCGTTTTTACTTCTTTTGTCTCTTTCCATTAGCTTTATACAGTAATATACAACTATCGAGATAAGATTTTAATATGTAGTTTATTCTGTTAATAATACAAGAAGAGTTGCAGAACTACTGTTACATGCTTCTATAATCTATATTAATTTATTTCCGCAAAGTTTTATCTTTGGATATGTAATTTGCTACATTCTACTCGCTACAAAATGTTTTACATAAGTGGGTATTTAGGTTCTCCAAAGATAGACTAAAGAAATTTCGGGTATTGTACAAATCTATAGTAAGGTGGATTATTGTTTAGTATTTCTTACAACTAGAATACTTGGAAAATCAAATAACTAATTTACTTGTTATTATAGAGTTTATTATATCTTATGTTCGCCGTATTCTAATAATGTGAAAGGTTTATTAGTATAAAGGCAATTTTAAAGGACGAGTCGTAAACACTAACTACAGTATACAACGTAATAAATGATGATTATGCCTTTCAGTCTAGATAATAAAAAGTAAATAAAAACTAAAGATTAACGAGTGTAACTGATTTTGATGAACTGCCTAATTGTTATTACAGATATTAAATTTAATTTATATGTATTTGCCAATTATTTAATTGGCGGGCATTCTGCCTAGTTAAACATGTTCGTAAAAGGTGCAGTACGATCTTTTCGCGAGAAAGGATACTTCGTTAATGATACACATAATGATGTACAAGAAATTAAATTGCTTATTTATTACCGACCTAAAAATATTCTTCAACAAATTAAATAAAAGTATGGCCTTTAGGTATGACTATTGCCGCAAATAATTCATTAACTGACTAAGTTATTGGTTCTAATTTGCATTGGCGTTGCTGGCCGCAGCTAAATAATTATGAGTGTTTGTGTAAACGCGATAGCCGTGAACATTAATGAATTGATTCTTATGAATACACGAGGTGCATGTCATTTATTTTACATTTTAGTTTTCAATTAGTCGATGAATTGACCTTTCGATCATTAAGACCTGTGGCCATAAATTTGGTACTTTACGCTTTAACATAGTTATAACATAGAATATGTAAAATTATCTACGACAGCATATTAACCTTTATTAATGCTTGATAACTTGCAGACTAGTAGCGGTATTGTGTTTGTAAAATACCTCCCAGGTTCGAAATAAGCTAAGCACAAAAATTAATTAAAAGGACACATCTTCATTAGAGCGCAATTATTTCCAAATTTTCATATATTACAAAGTGTAAACGAACTGTAATTAAGTTTCGCAGTGCAATGTCTTGCCTTACAGGGGGCAGTTAAAATTTTGACCGCAACTTTGTTAATGTGTAACTGCAGGGGAGGCTAACTTACGCGCGGACCGCATTCATTTCAATTACGTGTCCAGACTGGCAAATTAAAAGTTAAATTTCGCAGAGGCGCATTATATTCTTCGGGGGAAGCAAGTTGCGCATTTTTATGCATCTTTTTCAGAATATTGTACTATTGTTGCAATCTCTATTATAACATTATTTTGATTTCTAGAAGATGATGATTATAATACAAAAATAATAATAGTAAGGTTGGACTAAAGCCACTATAAGATAGACGTTCGATGAACGAAGACAACCAAAAAGTACGTTATTGTAATAATTTTTTTATCAAAATTGCTCTAACAACGAGTTTGCCATTTTAATAAATTTATTATATCGATAAATATATACTTTTGTATATATACAATAAATTGATTCTTTCATATAAAGTTAATACGTTTATTAATGTCTAATGAAAAATATCTAACGTTTGTATGTTAATAAATAGGTGCTTATATCGATAAACAGGTTTCAATTTGATAAGCATAGTTCATTGTTGTAATGTGTTTATTAGTTTTATTAATATAATAAATTTCTCTTGTTGCTTTAACAAATCGAAGGCAAGGGACATGATTTATTGAATTATTTTTTTTAGCGTACAATTTATATTGCAGAACATTATATAGACTTAGTAGGTAACATTTCTGTCACATTTTTGTAACAGAACGTTGTACTAGTAAAGTTCATTTTTAATTATTTCAAGTGTAATTTGTAATAACTGCGTTCATATTGCGAATATAGCCTCTGTTTTTGTCGTCAATTCCTTATCACCATTCTGCAACCGACATATTTTTCGTCTTAATGGATGGTAACTGTGTCTCCGGAATATGACGTGAACATTGCGTAATTTCAAACTAGTAATGTATCTTTTAAAAATACAAAGAAGCAGACAACCTCTTCTAATGGAACAGCAAGCGTTAACTACTGTATGCTCAAGTAAACATAATATTTAGATTTAGAAATCTAGGGTCGTTGAAGTGTTTGTGAAGATGTCTTGTTTGGAGGCGTCTCAAACTTCTGGAACTGTAAAATTGCACCTATTGTGCAAATAGTTTGAAGTTAAAATTTTCTGATGATATGCTAAACTTCATAAAGTAACGCCTTTGAAACATACGGGATGTTCGGTATTGAACACCGTGTTCATCGTATGGAAAGTGTGTATCATACAATGATGCATATGTCTAGTACTCCTTAATTCCTTTCTTTCATTTTTAAACAATTGGAAAAGGGTTTGTAAAAGCTGTTCTGATTCTTTTCTCGGCATATTATCCGTTGTACGTCGAAATGCTTGCGTTATATTTAACTTCAAACGTAAATCACAAAATTTCGAGTCAACCGCTAGGAATAGCTATATCAGTATGTTCTGTTTACTACTGCCAAAGTAACTAAACAATATTGACACCAGAAACTACTTGGATGCGGATTTTTCGAAGGAAACAAACGTATCTACAATTAGGTAATTGAAAACAAAATTATTAATATTTAAAAATCTGCTAGAAATATACATATGAAACCCAGATTGCGTTGGTTTATTCGTTAGAAAAAACTATAAATGAAAGAGGATGATCTAGTTAAAATAACAAAGTAGGTCCTTGGGTTGCTTATCGATCAGCGAATATATTCAGAAATATTTTTGAGGTAGCTTAATACTGTTTAAAATTTTCGACCTTCTGCCATTTACGCAATTCCAGTAGATTGACATCCTATGTACTTACCGCATAGGCGTAAATAGACAACATTTCATTTTTCAAGTATTATCATTTTCTTTCTTCTGGTCAAAAGTTCAAATAGTTTTTTGTATTGTTCAATTGTCCCTACGCCAAGCAAAGTCTGTGCAAAAGTTTTTCCTTATTTTTCGTTTTTCATTTATTTTGTCAATTAGCGAACCTATAAAATTTGAGAGGGTATGCTGAACTGAACTAACCTGAAAACTTAGCTTAACTTCTTTTATAATCGGACGACAGACGGACTATCATAATAATTAATTGTCGCAATATTGTGAGCGATCTTATTCTATAAATCTACGTCTAACGAACGCTTCTATTTTACATATTTTACGGTATAGAGAGTAATACACTAATTCTACGTCCAATAGGCAATATTATGCAGATACTTTATGAACACGATAAGTGTTGTAAATAAGGTATGTAATTAGTAGCACATGATTTAGAAATTTACACATACAGTTTGCTAATTAGTTTCCTTATTTCATTACTAAGAACCTATTTATTACTCTTTTAATCGACAACATAACAAATTGCATACGGAGATTTGCACTACAGCAACAAACATCAACTGCCGTCAACAACGATGGTTTTACAGTAATTGATGCGTTCTCGATGACAAAATTAGTGCTTAATGTACTGATGCTACCGTATGTACCTTTTATTGATAATAAATCATTTTTATGCAAATTGATTAAATGTGATGTATTTATAAGGGGTGCCATAATGACGGCCACACCTGTATACATACAATTTATACATATATACATATATTCGAATTGTGTTAATCACATAAACATACAATATTGCTTTATTGATATTTTTGATATGGTGAATCCCTGTTATTGTTACTGCGATCACTTTAGGAAGCAGATACTTTGATAGCAATAACAATAGATATGTTCCCTCCTAATATATCAAACTAGAATAATGTAAAAAAGACTAAATATTTCTTTGAAGTATCGTCAATCGAACCGAATTACGATTTTTGAGCATTATATCTCATTTAAAAAATCTGTGTTGGTTATGTAAGTAGAAAAGGTATCTCAATGACTAATATTAAAGAGGAAGGTTTTGATCTCCCACTATTAGATAAATAGTTATTCCAAGTTGCTCAGGTTTTGGTATCACTTGCAATTTCGACAAAAGGCCCATCTACATTATATTTACCATATAGTAGAGTTTTGGAGTTAAAGTATAGTTTTAAAAGTAAGTTTTATGTATTCCAGCAGTTCAGGTTTAAAAATCAGTCTTGGCAGATACGGTAAACACTGGAACGTACATCAATTTATAACTGTATATATTTTTTGATGTTCAAAGAAAGTTTCTACTTTAATTTAAAACTAAACGTGTTCCGGCTTCAAGAGAGGGAAAGGTGGTAAGCCTCAGTTAGCACGGTAACTCAAGGTGTAGACCACGCCAGAGGCGAAACTAACTGAGCGAGAAGCAGTTGATCACGGTAACTCAGCATGTAAACCACGCCAGAGGCACGTTGAGTTACTGTGCTACTGTGCTAGTTGTTGCCTACCTCTCCTCTCATTCCTGTAAAATCCCCATATGGGGGAAACGTCGAGTTTTCGTTTAAGCATGACACGGTGCGAACCCGGAACACATTTACTTTTAACTGACTCTAGCCGTGAAAGCCTACGTCCTTATTCTAATTTAATTGATACTTCTATATAATTTGATAGTTGTTACAGCAAATAGAAATTTTTGTAAGCTTTATTAGAATATACTATGGCTAGAATGTTATTTGAAATTGCTGCTTTTTCACGTCCTCTTATACGATGAGAATTGAATTCGGGCGTTCAAACATGCAAATCCAACTGTAATTGTCACTAGGTGGTTTTGATTGAGAAATTGATAGCTTTCTAATTTAAATTATAGGTTGGTTCAAGATATATTGGCTTGGGTAATTTTTTAATAGTATATAATCAACAAGTGTACGTTGCATGAATAGACAGTATAGAGTGAGTTCTTTTCTAAAGAGATAAATAAATAAATCAACTCATGAATTTATACAATAGTTATGCAATAGCTATATTTTATGGGCTTTCAATTGTCTATCTATTCCGTATGAAGCACAAATAAATTTTATTTGGAGGGTTCTAAATCATTGAACTTATGTAATAAACTTGTACACAATGACCGCAAATAAATTTACTAAAAGGCTTGTTCTTGAATATGACGATCTAATTAATACACGTGTCTGGATTACTGAGATGAAAGCCTTCTCAAACACTCAACACAATTTTCTTATGAATTGGATTATTTACATTAATATACCGTCTTCACGCTAAAAAAGTGGTGCGTTTAAAAACAATTTCGAAATTAAATTCGGAGATTTACACGTCTAGAAACGTGTAAAGGCGCACTCTTTACACGTTTACATAATAGCTATTGTCTAGTTTTTCTATTTTTCTATCAGTTTACACTCATTTGGAAGTGATCTTGAACCTATTATGGCGTATATGCTTTGTAATTTGCTTATAATCTTAGTGGTATTCTCTGATGACGCAATAAACTAATCGCGGAAGCCCAGAATCTGAACAATTGAGTAATTGCATTTGCCTAACCCATTATCCATCCTTTGTGAACAAACACTCTCCGACAAGAACTTAGACGCGGTAAGATGTTTTACGGGTTTTAAGGGTTACAACATTTCTTTGTGAAACTAGCAAGATATCTAATTAAGTTTTTATTCATAAAAGTAAAATAAACTTCAAAATATCTCCTCCAGTAATATATGAACTAAATAATAAATTATTACTGCAATGTTTAAACAATTTCTGCGACAAAAATTTAGACGCTCTGTTGCAAATGCGAAACAAAAATAAACAAATGAGTGATCAGTAATGCATAGATCTTCCATTGTTCTTAATCACTTCCAATAGTCTGTTATTAATAGATTTATATAAATTTAACACATAATTTTGAGGGATATTCTGCCATTCAGTCACCATTGAAGTTTTCAGTTCCTGTACCGTAAAATATTGACGGCCTCCGCCATAAACGCGACGTGCCAATTCGCCCCACATGTTTTCAATAATGTTTAAGTCTGGTGACCGTGCCGGCCACTGTAAAGTTTTAATCTTTTTCTCTTTAAACCATTCAGTAATGGTTTTTGCTTTATGAATTGGCGCGTTATCTTGCTGAAAAACAAAATTGCGCCCGGCCCATTGGTTTCCAAAACGTAGAAGATTGTCACGCAATAAGTGCACAGGGTCTAAATTTTTGTCGCATTTAAAATTCCTATTTTAATCTGGGAAAATCTCAATTACCCCTCATAAAGCAATAAATACGCAGAAATATATATAATATAAATGGACTATTTACATAACAAGTATTAATAACCCTCATTTACATTTTATATAATGTCTATAAACTTTGTTTCGTAAATAGAAACGATACCGCGTCTATGTTTTTGTCGAGTAGTGTATATTGACATTGCTTCTTCTACACAGTTTGAATGGTGGAACTTTGTAATAAAACATAAGTTTGATCATAATTACTTTAAAATGATGTACATTACAATTCCACAATTTGATCAATTTTTTTTCACGTATCTGCAATTGTTCTTTTGAGGACATCTAGCCTGATTGATTTAGCGTATTCAATTGTGTAACCAATTTGTTCAATATATCGAGTATAAATAACCTTTTGATATGCCCCGTATGCGTCCTGTTGGTTTGGAAACAATAATTTGCTGGAAGATGCAGGTACTTGTCCTCCTACGAAAACATCTATCTCAAGAATTTCAAAGTAACCTGCTACCCTGCAATTACACGAAATCCATATTCATTAAACAGTATATAAATAATGTATTTAGATAAGCTCACTGTTTCTGTATATGTCATACACATCATTTCTGGTAGCGTATTCGGCGAAATTGTCAATATTCTTCACAACTGGCTTCTTTATGTTCCGATTTTGCTTGCGTTCGCCACGTTGTTTCTCCTTTCGAGCATTAGAAGAAATCCTACTGACAGCATTTGCACTTACACCCGATGCTGTGAATACTTGTAAAATATGAAAAATATTACTTCTCGTACAACATTTAACGGCAACAGGAGGTGCAATTTGCGATTTGCATCAATCATAAAACGCTATTGGCATAATGAAATTGAAATGATTTAGAAGCTGCGAAAACTAATATGTGCTATTAATAATCTAAGTGATGAGGTGTAAACAAAACACAATCTGCCAACGTACGCAAGTCATTTTCAGTGCAACCAACACAATTAAAAATTTGCATTTATACGCATTTAACATTGCGTTCATAGTTTTCTTGCGTTATGTTATTTGTTCTTAAAGTTCTGCCAATGACATGCACCGATTGAAGATAGCTTTCTATTTTTGTTTCAACTATAAATTGAAAATAAAGAACGAGTAATCAATAGCTCAACTTAGAAGAGATCGGCAGAAATTGGTAAAATGTCCCAACATAGCACAATGATAAATTAATACGTACTTCAACGTCTTTAATTACCGTGTAAGAAGTATAGTTCTGATTTATACTCCATTTATATAATTCGATAATTTATTAACGCCGAAATCGTATATTTGGTTCAAAAGCAGAGCAATAAACTTCAGTAAAACTTGATTTCTACAAAATTTACAAAAATATTGTTCAAATAAGAGTAATACGCGATTGTTTCGACTTAAGAAAGTTAGATGTCTTTGTGAAATGCTATTATTACATTCTACAAAAGAAAAGTATGTTTAGATTATTCTCATAATACTCTCATAATTCTTGCAAAGATTATGGATTTGAAGATATCTTCAAAGAAAATAAATGGCCATGACTATATTTTGCAAAGTATATTTAGATAATTTTCTGTACATATTTACATTTCTCAGCTAATTTCAAAACTACGCTTTTTTCCCCAGTTTAACGCCTTAAGTAATATGTGAAGTAAAACAAATGGTTATTTAATCCGTTCTTTTTATTTCTTGCGCATACCAAATGCTAGCGTGCTTAACTTCTACCCATAAAGACTGATTTAATTTGACAGTTATTTATGGAGAGTATTAATAACAGTATTATCGCGATCAGACTATACACCTTCCTATTATTATCTAGAAAAATACATAGTTTAATTTGGGAAAGCATTTAAACCAGGACTTACGAGCGTCTACTGAGAAGCATCAAGGGTATATGTATAGATTTGGAATGGATGAAATTTGGATCCTTAATATTAGCGGATTGATGTATAAAGCAAATTCATTAGATGTGCTACACTAAAAATTCCAAAAATTTATCGGTCGGTGTGAAAGCAAACATTACACGTTATTTGACATCTATTATAATTTTTTCGAAAAGTCTAATTCTTGGTTGGAGTGTATTTATGAAATATATATTTTGGTATCATGAATTTGTTATAAAATGAAAATTAATAAATCTATAATCGTATAATGCCCAAATATCGAAGTCCTACTCTACACTCATAAAAACTGTGAGTGCAGACTTACCCTAAAAGTGGAGGACACCATTTCGACCTCCCATTTTTAAAGTGAAATGAAAATGTAAAATGAAATGAAATGAAGTGGGAAGAAGGATCTAAGTCCTATTCTTTTAATTTTTAAGGTGAGGTTGCCATTTTGTTACAAATACGCATTTTTAGAGCCTGAGCACAACAAAAGTCCAAAACTCAATATCCAGGGACCACCAAATACACCGACCTTCACTCATTGTTGCTGTAGAGTTTTTTAATACTTCAAAGTATCGTCACTTTAAGTTTAGTGTTGAGACTTTAGAAAATCTGTCTGTCTGTTTATTGATAGCTTCTTTTCTTATCATTTAAACTGATAAATCAAATATTATTTAGCAACTTCCGAACAGTAAAACCTGTTTTGAGCACGTATTAATTAATAAAAATAAAATCAAACATCTGTGGAAGATATTGCAATATATCACTGGTGAAGACTTGGAATTTTACCACAACATTGTATCTTGGAGAGCCATGTCCTCTAGAAACACTGAATGAAATGTTTTGGATAAAATCTATGATGTGTCACTTCATAAGATGATCTCTATAGCTAAAATAAAAATAAAAAATATAATAAGAAACAAAAAAACAATAATAAGAAGGGTACAAACGGATCCAAGTCTGTGAAATACGTTCTGACAGAAACCACAGTCTATCCAATAATATTGCGCAACAAACAATTTGTTTGTAAACGTCGAAGCCGCATTGTTTTCACTTTTTTTCTTCTTCATGAATAAATTCTCAAACTGAACTTACGCCCTTCTTCCGCTCACCAATTACCGTTGGTATGGAGAATATAAAAGTAACTTCGCAATGACGTTAATCTACGTAAATCTCTACGGAAATATTTTCTTTTAGTTGGTAAATTTTATAATGTCTAATTCTTGCACTCGTGTGTAAGAATTTTTATTATGTAAATTATTAGGCAGCAGTAAAATGAGACGTTGATAAGTTACCCCGCATTTTTATTGTTTTATGTTCGCCTTTTACAGTCAAACGTGTGACTTCTAGTTTATGCAGTAACACAGTACAATGTGGGAGAATGGTACATAAATATGTACTCACAAACTAATACAGATTCCATCAATCTGAGCTGATCGTTATTAATGTATCCTTATTTAAACGCTGCTTTACGAATATTTTTATGTTAAACATATATCGTTTTCATCTATTAATGATTATTATATCAAGGTAAATATTTCTATTCTTATACAGGGTTAATCGGTAGGAATGAGTCAAACTCCGGGAGTGTGTCGTACAGGTTATCCTATGTCCTTATCCGATTTTCATTTGTTTTCAAGTTATAGCATAACTAAGAAATTTTAACTCAGGCTCTATAATAATCAAAATTTTCGTTTGTTTTCGAATGAATACGAATATATGCTTGCATGAAACAAAGTCAGGTACGTTCTATTTTAAAAGCTTTTTTCGCTTCTTGCAGCGGCGTTCTTCAATCAATTGGTTTCAGCTGTGAAGCGTTGCACCTTATCAAAAATTATTTATCTTTTCGAAGTCAAGAGGTAATAGTACTAACCACAATTTCGAACACACTTCCTGCGCAAAATGGTGTTCCACAAGGGTCCATCTTTAGGTCACTTTGTGCACACAAACCTATTTTAAACACTATAATTACCACTACTACGCAGGTAACACACAAATTTATCTATCCTTTAACCGCACAAATTTGGTACTTGTTAACGCCTTTATTAGTTCTGATTTTGCCAATACCGCTAAATTTGCTAACCAACAATGTTTAAATGTGAATGTTAATGAAACGTTTGTTATTACCTTTAGCAAAATGAATTATGTTGAATTTGAGCCTTCAACAATCACTCAATTAATATTAATGGTGCTATTCTACCAACTAGAGTATCTACAAGAAATCTAGGATTACATATGGACCGTGATCTTAGGTTTAATAGTCAGCGTTGTGTAGCGTATAGGAATTGTTTATCTGTATCTACTAAAAAAATATTAGGCGATGCGCCGCTTTTATTTCATTTTAATTACTGCGACGTAGTTTATGGTCCTTGTATTGATGCTTGACTTCACGAAGAATTTGGAGAGCCCAAAACTCTTGCATTAAGGTTTCAACATGTTTCTCATAAACTCCCAACTTTGGGATGATTATACATTGAGAATTCTCGCCGGCTTTATCTGTATATCCTTTATTATAAGATATTAACCACGAAATCCCCACCGTACTTCCACTCTAGACTTACTTTCAGAAGCGATGTGCACAATATCATAATCATTATTCTATTCCACCAATTCATGCCTAAGTGTGGCCAATTATTGTTGAATCTATATTTTTTTCTTTTTTAATATTTATATATTATATATATTATATTATATTATTATATATATTAAATAAATAAATATATATATATATTTATTTATTTAATATTTATTAATAATAATATTATTAATAAATATTATTACTATTATTATTCCACTGCAAAGCTTTTACTTAGTGGATTGTTGCATATTGCCAGGTGGTTGAGTATTTTGAAAATATAGTATATTAAATTACTTTGATTTGTTTAAAAATAAAAACAAGTACTTGGGGGACATTGTTGTGTCGCTCTGCCTTTCTTGATGGTGCGAAGTAATGTGCTGCTTTGAGTGAGTAACTCTGGGAACGTATTGTAAATCTTCTGCGTTCGTCCCTTGGGGAAGGTGGAGCACATGAAGGTTAAAAAAAAATATTATTATTATTACTATTATAGTGTACTATTGCCAGACTTTGATGTATTTTCGTAAATTTGTATAAAACATTTTTACTAAGCAAAGTTACACAAAGTAAAGGGGCAATTTATGTAATACACCGTTTTTGTGCGAAAAGTACATTTCCTTCCTTTTCTCAAAGCGTATCAATGTGCATTTTTAATCAAATTGTGACAGAACGACAATTATCGTGAATACGTTGCTTGCCTAGTGATGAAATCTTTGGATTCTTAACCTGGCGTGCTGGGCGCGTTTTTGTAGCCAACTTTGTATAAAAATAAGAACAAATCATCGAGGCTACTATTACTGTGGCTATCGTAATATCTCTTAATTTAAATTACAACGTCCAACGGTATCGTTGGATTGGTTTTTCAATTACTTGACCGAAAATATACAGGATGTTATACTTAAGATAGGAAAGTTGGCATCACTTCCGATTACACTGGAAATGCAATTGAACTACCGATACAGACACCAAAAATTAGTACAAATGGAATTGTTCTTTTCTAGAAACGCTACCTTCTGTCGTTCGAAAATAGTATCGATGGAATACTTTAGGATCTCACTTTATTTGGGTCAGTACAAAGATTCGGCCGGTATATTCTAGAGAAAAAAAAAAGAAAGTTACTGCCTGAAGCACTTATTTGATACAGCTTGCCCTCTATTAATTACTAAGGACGAACTCCTAAGACTTTATTGTTTGCCTCATTTAATGGAGAAAATTCTTTCGTGTTCTTCCGAGTCGCTAATAGTTGACAACCCCATTAATAGCGGAATTAACTGATTTGTCCCAAATGATAGATGTGAGGACCCGCATCTCCCTTCCCTTTATATACAGAAACGTTAATAAAGTTCTTTCATTTTATTGATTTAAGATTCTAACGTAAAACATACTTTATTTAACGTAGCTCTTTGTAGTACAATGGAATATGTCTTAAAAATATTCGACGAATATTTATTTTACTTGGTAACCGAAATTTATGGTTAGAGATGAGTAAGACAGGGGAATGTTTCAGCGACTAGATGGACAGAAAAATAGAAGCAACATCTGTAAACGAAAAGGTATTATACTTTTTCGTTTACATAACAAATATAAAAATAGCAGAGGGTATGAGAAAAGCCCTAACGACGATAGTGACCAAGATATTCATTAAACAAGATAAAACCTAAATTATACAGAACATTGTTAAAGAAGTAATTTAACGGGACTTAATTCGCTGTTTTATAAATGATGTAAGTGAGTACGTTAGTAAGGCAAATGAACTTAACGAACTAAAAACAGGCGGAAGTAGTTAATTTTGTCGCAGTAAGCCAACGATAAAGAATAGGAATTCTGCTAACTATACTAAAGGAAAAGAGAAGGGAATATAATACGAATGAGACGGCACAGTTAGGAGGATATTTTCGTTAGAACCCTAAGTAAAGAAGGTGGAAGTAAATATCCAATATAAAAAAAATTCCAAAGGAAATAATATATAATAAAACAATGCTAAAGTTGTACAGTTTATCTAATTAAAATTTAAAGAGAAATAGTGCCCTTCATTTTATTTTTTAAAGGCATATCGCAGTCATCTCTGTAATGAAAACAATGAATCTCGATATACACGATGTCGAAATAATTGTGGACAAAAAACAAATCATTCAATTCAGAGTATTGGAAAGTAATGTGTAGGTTTCTAGTATTGATTTTAAACTGATTCGCCAATGTGTTCGCTTGCTCATGGCTTAATTGCAGTGGTCACTGTGATAAACGATTCGATCCGGAAACACATAGTCATGATATCAATTTTTTTTGAAACACTCGTGTTTTACAGCTGGTTTGGAAACTCTTCATACACCCCATAAATTTCCAATTTATATTGTAATAACATTTTTTTTAACACGGACATAAATTTATTTAAATATACATTAATTACAAACTGCAACTATATATGTGAAACATGTTAATTTATTTTTTTATTTTTAAAAACGTAAAGTCATGTCATACTAGTCGTCGTATACGCGCAATATGTGGCAGTGAAACAGGTAATTCCCTTTTTCATGGATTATTTTCGTTTGCTTTACTTCGTCATCTTACATCTTGTTTTACAATTACTGCGTCTACACAATCGTTAAAAGTAGGTTCTAGGAAGGAAACGCTGGTTCATTCCGAAAATGTCTGCAGATTATTACGAAAGGAGGAGGAGGAGTTCCTCGAAGAAAACTATTTATTAGTGACCAGAGTCTGTAACGGTTTCGCGCCAAATTGCACTGCGGTTAATTGCAAACTAAATTAAATTTTAATGAAAGGGCTATTTACTTTTGGAATGCTTATTTTTAATTACTGATGAGATTCTTGTAAATAATTTAGTTCCTCAGTTTCCATGCAGCAAGAAAAGGACAAGGCATGAATGATATAACAGTTAATAACAATAGATATAAAATAGATAAAAATAAGAATTATCACCGGGAATTTGGCCCATGATTAATAAGATAAAAGTGAACACTAATTTTATTATACTACTAAAATTTATAATAAAAGCAACTTATCAGATGACGGGTGCGGTTCGCTGGCGGGAAAGGGGCAGCGCCTTCTTGTCCTCCGGGTGGTAGTGATGGTCCTGACTCTCGGATCTCTTGACGATGGTGACCAGCTTCATACATATAGAACTCACAGAAATGCTACCTCAAACTTCCTTAGCGCAAATTCCATGATATTGAATCTAGCAACGAAGGTGCTACTGACACTTATCACTAACTCAAAGAAATGCTCATTAAATACGCGAAACAAAAAAGGATTATAATTTTGATATAAGTGAAGGAGATATGAAATGATTTATATCAATTTTTATCTAGTAACCCTCAAATTCCTAGATGTCGTATGCTACAGATACTTATAATCCGCTATTAGCAAATACAATGCGAAGGAATACGTTTGACATAATAAAAAAGTGTGATCATTGTACTGATAATGACAACTTAACTTATTTGGCATGCTAAATATTTTTTGGCACAAGCTTTACTTAATAAGAAAGTAAGTTTAGATGAAAGTATAATTCCTTACTTTGCTGAACACGGAACCAAGCATTTTATAAAGGGGAAACCTATTGGGTATGGCTATAAAATACTTGCATACCTTATACTGTTCCACTCTTATCAAGATGAACAAGCTAATCGACCTGTGGCATTAGGACAAAATTACCGAAAACTTTTTTTTGTTTACACTAATCGGTATTTTTCTTCTTCAAAATTACTGAATCAACTACAAATGTCCGGAATTGGATATACTGGAACCATGAATTCGAACAGAATAGAAAAATGTCCGTTACCATCAAAATAAGATATGAAAAACTAGTAGTGGAACATACGATTGTCCTACTGACACAACTCAAGTAACTGTTACATTCTGGAATGACAACAGTCATGTTTTGATTCTAAGATCTTGCAATTGGATAGAAGAAAAGGCGGATATCAACAGAGAAAAAGAAACTTCTCGTCTCTCTGCCTTATGTTATCGGGCAATACAGCAAAGATATGGGTGGTGTTGTAGAGGAGGCCTCCATTTGCTTTTTGGTTAGATACTTGTATGTATAATGCCTGGCGAAGTTATAGAGGTCAGTGCAACTGTGAAAAAGCAGATTTTATAAAATTTAAAGGTATACCTAAAAAAAATATGGGCAGATTCCCGCCATCGCTAGACGACTTAAACCGGCAAGACCATTGTCAGAAAGAATTCATAATCATATAAGATATTACTGTTTAAATCATTGGATTGTTCCTGCAGACAAAATAGATGTGCTATATGCATAAAAATACAATAGAAATAGTGCGTTCCAAAATCGGAACTTCATATTACGAAAAAGTTGCTTATTCTCATCAAATACATCCTTTTCCGTGTATGAAATCGACTACAAAATTGTAGTTTTGTAATTATGAAACCTCGGGTATTTAGCGTTGTTAATAATTATGAAATTTGTACGAAAGCTGGTTGATATTCTAGCGCGATTTCACAAATACAAATTTGCCTCGCACGTTACAAAGTACTGTTAAAAGCTCAAGAACCGAACATAAGTTGTAACATACTCGAAAATACGTGTCTTCGTTTAATTACTTGATACACTCATTTATTTTGTTGCCCACATGTAATGTTATTTAACACAAAATTGTCTGCTTATTGTAATTATATAACCTCAAACTTTTATATACATGATACTGATGACATGATACATTCAAATTAATCGCATAGATGAGCTAAATCCTATTTAATCAACTTTTCTTTAGCAAGTAGATCATCGTGGGCACAAAAATAATATCATTTCTTTTTCCGTAGATACATATTTCTATACCCATTGTTTATCAATGCGGGGTGTAGGAATAAAGAAATAATATAACGTAATAAACAATAGTGCAGAAACTAAACCAGCGATTTCTTCAAATTAATGCATAATAGATAACTATTAGTTTTATTCATTCAGAAACAGAATCTGCTGGTAAGTTCCAATTATCCATTAATCAGTAATTATATTAATATCGTGTTTAAAATTGTTAATTTAAAACGGGAAAAGGAAACACTTTTCTGTGTGTTGACTATATTTTCAATTATACTCTGCTACATATTTAAAGAAAATATGTCAATGATAGTGGTCTTATAATTCAAAAGTAAATATTACTTATCAAATTCATTCCACCCTCATATTGTTTATTACTCTAATATTTGAGAGACTGGAAATTTATCCATTATGTTAGCATAACTCCCGGTTCCATATGTCTAGTTAAAAGAAGCCATCGAAGCACTGGAAATGCAAGCTTTAACGGTACACGTTTTTTTCATTTTACAAAATATTTTTTATTTTTAACATAATTATAATTCAATCACGTAAATATAATTCTTCTATCGACAATTCGCATGAACTTGTTTATAGCAAATTACCCCACAAATTACCCCTTTCATTTAAACTGCATGGTTGTACTTTGTTCAATTAATTACTTTGCGTTCGTTGTATTGTTACGGACCGTTACGCTTCATAATAACTAATAAAATATACGTTAGTGCACTTTTTATTTCATTAATTCACAAAACTTATTAGGCACACAGAATTCTTTGGGCAAGGGATTTACGAAAAACTTTTTGCACAAGGGCGCCTAATAAAGATTGTCCAGATCTCTTAGCAACTGTTCAAAATTTATCAATTTAGAATAGATAGGTTACCACTTAGATATACTATACAAGTCAATGTGGCATCAAGCTGGCGTTGATATGGTGAAGGATGATGTGGCGATCTCTACTGTTTTCTGATGTCACCTGTTCTGACGTCATCTCTTACGACACTGTGTACGTTGGCAGAAGCACCGCGATTGAATTTTTGAAGCATTTTTTGCACCAACTCACACACTATTTTTTGAACTTTGATTAAATTGTGTGGAATCCAACGATTGCAAAGTTTCTTTTGCAGTCGTCACTGCTCAATGCTCATGTAAAATCGTTTGTATTTGACTCTTACCAATGCCCAAGCATGCCTCTACCTCTCGATATGTCACATATCGATCCGCTTCTATCATTTTTCGCACAGCATTGATGTTTGCCGGAACAACAGAAGTTGATGATGAGAAATTCGTCACTGACACTAGTATGTCCACGCTTTACTTCTGCAAACCAGTTATAAACTGTGGCTTTGGATGGTGCTTCATCACCAAAGGCAGAATGAAGTCGATCAATGCATTGTTGTTGAGTTATGCCACTTTTAAAGTCGTAAAAAATCATCGCACGAAAATATTCAGCAGAAATGTCCGTTTTTTCACTAAATTGATTTCTTTGAAACACTGTTAATACCAAACTACGCGGACTGTTTTTCTGTTAATGGTGTTTATCATATTAAATGTCTAAGTTTAAGCCAATCAAATTGAAATATACGGCAAGTGCCGTCTAGTGGTCAATTCCGGGAATTTTTAGGGTTCCCCTCGTAGGGAATCTGACGGAAGGGCTTTTTGTGCGAAATATGAACATAGGCAGGCTTCCATTTGAAATTAGTGATTAGTGTCTTAGTAAACTCTAAATAGCATTATCAAGGCTCGCCCTTGCACTACGAAAACCAGAAAAGCGTACTAATGGATTGCCTGCATATGAAGTCAAAATGATGTATTTACGCAATTTACAATATAAATCTGTCATTCTGTAATGTATGTATTCTATTGAGATCATTGCTGAACGGAAAATGTCGGAATTATTTATTGCAATGGTAGGTTATACCAACATCAGTTGCTAGACGCGCGAGAACTATACATTATTTTTTAAGTAAATAGAGCGTTAAATCAATTCATTAACGGATAATGGTAACTTAAAACTTCCGTGTATTAATTACTTTGAAATTGGGAAGATTTAAAATTCTATATTATGTAGCATGTATACACAATATTGTGGTAATAAATAATGAATTAATTAAGTATGTGGAGACAAGGATTAAAGTATACTATTTTAAAAACACACTGATCGTATATACCGCATACTTCTACGCTTTATATATTCGAGACGATTTCTTGACTTCTATAAATAAGCAGATTACAACACGCTGGATAAGAATTTTAATCGGTCTAAGAGTATTCTCTCGAAGCGCGAGACGAAATTTATGAATGAATACACTTCGCGTCTGTTTGTGGCGTCCAGAGTTGATTTTTTCAGTTTGGCAAAGGTGAATGGAGTGAGAAACAATAAATCACCCCGTTTAAAAGTAACTCTTAATCCTCTCCCTCAAGAAGATTTATTTTCGGGGATTAAGAGAGAGCGTGTTTTGTTAAAATTGATGCTTGGAGCTATCTATTTAAATGTAGGCATGTGAGGGTAAAATTGTATTGTTATTAATATTTTCAGAACAAAAGCGTAATATACTCTTTTAATAACGTTGGTCAATATTTTTGTGAAGTAAATACAGTCGATTTTGTTTGTAATTAATAGGCAAATCTCTCATATAGTATGATAGTCATTTAGCTCAGCTATAACAAGCTTAAATTACGATTAGAGCATTACCTTATTGAGTGGTTAACTTAAATTCTGCCACCTTTTGACAGTTATTAGAAATTGCAGAGGAGGTTTGCATAGAGTTAATGGGGATGTCATACCATCCATACCAATCGTTTTAGAATAAATTACATCCAATACTTCAATATTACTCGTTAGTAACTTGCCTATAAAAGGTTTTCCAATAAGAACGATATGATTTTACAATAAAATTAAAAAAAAAAAACAATTTTAAAACAACCAAACTTTTTATATTACTTTTACGTGGAGTGTATTGCATTGCAATCAGTTGCATTTTTTGAAATCGTCCTTTTACTAAACTGTTCTTGCAATAATTTGGTATTGGTGACATATGGTACCGCATTGTTGGAACTGCAATGACCCCCAAATCAATTTCATATAAATTAGTAGATTGTTTCAGTCCAGAACAACAGTTTTGTTTGATAACATATCCACTTAACCAAAAATGAGCTTCATCAAAAGATAATTATTTGCAAAAAATTATGTATCCCGCGCCTTCAGTTCTTGGGTCAACACGTGTGGGTTTAAACCCAATTGCTTTTGAAGAATACACAAAGTTGTCGTTCGCCTAAGCTTTAATTCTTGAACAAGACGAGGAATCAATAAATTTGGGACCTTTGTAAGACTATCTCTTACAGCAACGATGTTCTCTACACTTGATGCATTTTGACATCTTGGTGTTCTCGTATCGTAAAAAGTAAAATCTCTGTCAATTTATTTCAACGGTTCCTCTAATAACAAACACAGAAGGGCCATTATGCGGACCATAGTTTCCGCAAAATGCAGGTTGGGCATTTACAAAAGAACGGTTACTTTCAAGTTTTTGGATAATGTACCTTAATACTTTTTGGTTCAGGATTTCATTTTTGATATAATATATAAGTTGATCTGTTTGAAAAATCTAACGTTTATAAAGTTAAAGTTATTTAACTGTGGCGCTAAATAATGAACATTAGGATAAAGCAGCCATGATACTTAAGGTACTGTTCCAAAGTTTGAGTCTTGAAACAGAATAATGTTCGAGGTATGAAACTTTGAACACCAAAAAATATGTAGCACTGTTTTTAAAATAAACTTAGAGGTAATTTCCGGTTAACTGGAAGAGACACATTTGAACCCTTTATAGGTGTGACAGTCGCTGAAACTTTTTTTAGACAGAGCTGCATTACATGCTTCACAAATAATATTTGAACGTTTTTCTTTTTTTTCATGCTGTACAATTTACATCTTCTGCACAAAACAACAAAAATATAAACATGTGTTTGTTTATGAATTTTGCAATATGCTACATAAAATGACAATAACAATACAACAATATTTTTTTTTTTTGCGTTTTAAAAGGTTTGAACTTATATAAGATGTTGATTTTCCAGCTTGGTTTGTGAACACTTGAACAGTTTTCTTGATATATTATGGTCACAAACACTTCTCAGGGGCAACTGAGCTTACAGGCGTTAACGTCTTACGGCTACGCAATGTTCCTGCCCAAGTGGGAATTATTTTTACCAAAGAGCGCTTTCTATAAAAACGATGGACAACATAGATCCCAGAGACTTATAAAGGGTTAAAATGTTTTAGTTCTAAAGAACGTAATGAAGAACGTAACATGCCAGAAGTTCAAAATTAAATTGTTAATGCTTTATTTATACAATATACAATAATTAATAGGTTTGTAATAAAAATTATATACACCTCTTTTTTTGTACTGATTTAATTTCGAAACAATTATATGTATTGTTTTAAAATAGAGAACTCGGTCAGTATTTTTGAACTGAATTCTAAACACAGCGAATGTCTTTAATGTGATACCAAGTATTGTAAATTCACAGAAGTAAATGTGAACTAGAATCATATTAATCTAGGGATCCTTTTGCTATCATGTTTAGGTCTTTGTAAATCAGTTCCCTGCATGACTCTTTCTTAATGTATATTAGTAATAAATGTTTAAATACAATGCTTCTAACCACTAAATTAAAAGTTTGTTCACTAAATCAAATGTTATTCCACTAATTGTAAGTTGGCAACACTGATGCCGATTGTAGTCGAACCTATGAACAGACGAATATAAAGACGGATGCAAGGCTGTGCCGCGGCAACTGTGTATGCTTAATACATTGCTTAAGCACCGAAAACATTTGGTTTCCGTCCATGTAGATATAATTACTAGTATATATTATTTTCTTTTTAAAAACAATTAAAAGTTGAAAGTTTCAGAAATAAACGTGAATATAGTTGCGAGAATGAGTATGTATTTCCCGCGCGCAGGTTAACTGTAACCGAAAAGGGTTTGTATTACACTTGATACGATAATGTAATATATTACCGTTAGTACCAAAACAATCACAATACTTAATTTAAGAAATTATTTTTATTTTTGCTAAATATGGAAATGTGCCATACGTTTGAATGCATTTGTTGTTTGCATGAATTTTCTTTCAATAAACGTGAAAGGCAAATCCTATTTTAAGGGTGATAGCAATGGACATTATTCAAACAAGCGTAAACTGAACAATACCCCATGCGTATCTTTATTATACCAAACTTATTGCTTTACGTAATTGTTTAATTTGTCACCTTTTTTTCCTGTTTACGACGCTGCCTCGCCTGTTCGGAACAATGCGGCAAGCGAAAAACAAAGAACGGGGGAGAACAAAGCGATCTTCGATCGAATCAATCTCAGTTGAATGCCGTTTATCAACGCCCTTTTTTATTTCGCGCAGATTATAAAGGCCTCTGGCGTGTGCTTGGTGGTCCGTCTTTCAATCTCAATTATATTCACTCGGAGTTCGGAATTGTCGTTGTTCTTAGAACACTTTAATGGCTTTTGATGTGTCTATTTATATAAGGCGAGTAAAGAGTGTTACATTTCAGTCAATTATAATTTCATTGATAACGGTATAACGACATCTTGACTTTTCAGAATCCACAAAATAATTAATGCATTACCATGACAAGTTTTACATATGTTAATTGAATATATTTGTAAAGCGAGTATCAAGTTCAAAATGTATGCGAACACACATACATGCATCATTGAATACGCTTTCCATTTTTTTTTTCGTTTTGAAAAAAGAGGAACAAAATGAACAGCACAAACATGTTAAATGTGTTCGTGAAATCCTCAAGATTATAAAAGAATGATATGATTTAACATTTCTGTTGATAAATTAACATGTAAAACATTGCTGAAACACGTTATTTTGTAGTGTTCGTCTTCGAATAATAAATGGTCCAGAGAAAGAGAGTGACAAGGATGGTAACAGTAGTGATAGAACAGCTTCGACTTTGTTTACAGTGTATTGACCTGCGAGCGAAAATACCTCAAAGTTATGTGTGTGAATGTGCGCTTAGTATATTTGAAATACCAAGCGTGCTTACGATTAGAACTATAAATTCACGAATGCCACAAATCTGACTTATCATAATAATCAATATGTCGAGAATATTTTGCTTTTAAACTT
Source organism: Oryctes borbonicus (assembly GCA_902654985.2). Taxonomy (NCBI): domain Eukaryota; kingdom Metazoa; phylum Arthropoda; class Insecta; order Coleoptera; family Scarabaeidae; genus Oryctes; species Oryctes borbonicus. The sequence continues at coordinate 4,816,265 of LR736863.1, forward strand.
CCTACATAAAGTATACGTAGAACAACTTTTTGAATACATATTGCTTTTACAAAGTTTTTCGAATTAGATTATACTATTAATATGAGAACGTATAACAGTTTAAGACTAAAAGTATTAAGCACTTAGAGCTTTGGTCTCTAAAGTTTACGAATTAAAACTCGTCACCAGTAAACAATACGTTACAGACTCTACGTGTATCAGTTCATGTACGCTTTATTACGGTCGTACTAAATTTATACTCTTTGCTAACTGAGAATGAATTAACCTCTAGTTGGAATGCTTTCGGTTTTATATAACGGATGCTGTAGTACTACGTGACTAGTACTGTAAAGCCCTGAATACATATTTATCCATGTAAAAACTTCAAAACTATCAAAACTTTTATTTCTGCATATTGTAATATTTCTCAAGTTAAAATGGCATCGTTGGGTCCGCCTTTCGGATATCTTTCCAAACATGTAGAACTATATAGAGTGTTCCATTCAAAATAGGAAAGTTGACACACACTGGTGAGAAATGTAACTGAACTGCTGATAACGCTAGGTTAGTGAACAAAAATCAAAAATCACCTACTTTTTATAAAAACACTAGCTTCTGTTATTGAACAGTTAATATGGGGGAGGGATCTTTTGGACCTCATTCCACGCTAAAAAAAAACGCTGCAACATTGCGCGAGCACAGCATGCGACGACAGTAAATTTAGTGGCGTGAACGTCTCTGGTGCCAGCACTACAACGCACGGGCAGAGAAAACTTATGCAAAAACCTTAATGCAAAACGGTTGCCTTCTTGACGTGTTCGTTCATCAGACAAATGTTGTGGCATGATCGGTGAGATTCTCTTGACTAATGTTGAAGAACCATGTCGTCGATATCCATGTTACGTTAAAGTTACCCCGATTCTTATTGTTCTCGGAGAATACGCTCGATGTTAACACCAGTAGCACAATGGTTCTCAAACATTACTTTTATACCTATAACATTTTAATGCGTTCATGCAATGGAATACGGACGTATAATTTAGATACAAGGATGGAGACATACTTTCAAACAAAAGTTAATATTCTTACGTTACAACAATCATTCACCTACCAAACACATTTTCAATTATGTAAATTTTCATTGCGGTCCTTAAAATCCCCGTAATCCGTGCTTTTACCAACAATAATCTTAGTTTTGAAGCTAATTTTACGATAATCTAAAGTGCTTCATGCAAATATCAGAAAATTTATTAAACACTTACAAACAGTACTAGCTTATGTTTGTGAGAAGGGCGCGCACGTGACAGATTTATTGCCGTAGATACCAGAACTTGATAAATTAATCTGAACAGGAAGTGTAGCCCTTATTTCAAGCCGTGCTTCTAGGACTTGCTATTCCATTTACTTGAAATCCATGCAAATTAGCTTTTCTAAATTTCCATATTTATTAGTTCTTCTCCTGTACATGCATTTGGCATTTTTAATTTAGTTTACGTTGGCTTTTTCAATACATACAAAATATGAATATATGTATGTGTAGATCTGAACAAATTTGAAAATTCAATAACGAGGTTGCATGTTTAGAATGCGACAGTCTCCCAGCACCATTCGGTTGTCGTTAGTAAATCTCGTTTACAGAACTTATCCAATAACGGAAAAGTTCAAGCGTCGACAACAGTAAATGAAACGCTGGAACGGCGGGGTACGATATAAGGGCGCAATAATAATAATGTTTATTTATTGCCGAAAGCTGCGGGCGCTTTTCAGCAAGCAGTCGATAAATTCTGATTAAAATCCAATACGTTCTTACATCTCTTACCAGTGTTTATTCCATTGCGGAAGCCACAAATTACGCTCGACTGCGCTCCGATTTTATGAACCCAGATTATTCGTACTGCCAATTAAGCAAATCGCATTATATCAACTGGGGTAGGAACTAATCTCCAATTACGTTTAGAATACCATTGTTTGAGAGCCATGCGGGTATAAATGCGAATTAATACGTTCCGTATTTACACACACTACAGGTAGAGAGAGGACACACACAATTCACTAATCCTTTATATTCGACCTGGGCTAAAAACGAACAGGTAAAATTTGAAAATCTTCCAATTGATTTTTAAAAGTAAAGTTTAGAACATAGCATATTCGAAGTTTCCATCAACTGTGTATGCAATTGGATAGCTTCAAAAAAGTAGTATGTGGTGTTAGAATTATAACATTTTAGAATACCAATAACAATAATAATTTTTTTTGTATAAATTTAGGAGAACTGTACTATTATTATTATTGTAAACAGATCAGGGCACAGATGGCCTTAATCGCTTTGATCTATTCTAAGAGTGCCCTCATATGTGTTAGAATAGTTGGAAGCTTGTTATGAGCTTTAGTACTACCCTACGATGTCCTTCTTTCAGTTTAGGAGGTGTAAGGGATAAGAGTTGATGTCATATATGACTAAGATATTATGGCATAGACGACAGATGTGACCTTCAGATCCCCCTAGTTTAAATAAGTGGTAATTTAGGACTCGATGACTTGTCAAAAATTCTGCCAGTAATCTAAAGTTTGTTTTGAACGGCAGTGTAGTACGAGTACTTTCGCTTGTTTTCCTGGTATGCTTTGTCAGTGCGAGGTCTTTTGATTGTTCCCCGATTTTTTGATTACATGTGGTTCTTTTGTAGTCCCCAATAGAGATTAGAATCAATGAAATACACTTTTGCTGCTTGTCATCAGCTTATCTGACATAATCTTCTTCTATCCTTTGATAGCTTGAGACCCGCCGCAAAGTAACGTGTTTATTGCTTTCCAGCAGCTGTACTACTAATTGATTAGTGGCTTTTGCGGTTGGTTTCTATTGAAGTTTTTTAGGTTTTGTCTTAGGCAACATCAGACCATCATCCGCACCAAAAGATAGCTGACCAGCTCACTCCTGTAGAGGACAGGCGAAATCACCGATTTTAACAGAATAGAGGAGCGGAAAAACGAAAGGAAGTCCAAACAGCGACAAACACTAGGGGGAGAAAAGACGAGTATTCTAAAAAAGAAGGATCGGCTATCTAAGTTACAAACTGAGAGAATCTCTGAATTGCAGTGTCGATGTGGCAAATCATATATTGGATAAACCAGACGCGATATACTGTGCAGAAATACCAAAGAGACGCATGACAAGATTTGTCAGCAGTCACTTCACTTATCTACCTACCCTAACTGTACCTTTACCAAAGAGGATAGCACAGTATGGATTAAGACAACATCAAGGTACTTACTAAAAGTATCTACCATTACTAGCGAATTTTGAGGCAATCACAAAAAGACGGTTACGGGCTAAGCAGCATATGCAACACTAAACCAGCCTACAATGGACATCTCTAGCACAATGACACTAGACTGAAGCGGATAGGATACAACGAAGAACCGGGGGATATATCGAGTAGCAGAAGACAACAGTACCAGTATTAAGAAGCTAACGGTCGTGCATTAAAGTAATTTACAACGTAAATCCGCGGAAATCCTCTGTTTCCTTTCGTCGCACATACCTGAGTCAAGACAATTAGAACGAGAACAACAAATAAATAAAGATAAACAAAAGTTTCAAGGGCGTAAGTACTACAGACTACAATTACATTACATTGCAAATAATGGGGCCATATGCCTTGCATTTCTTTGTGGAATATATGCATAACAATAAGGTTGTACACAAGTAGTACAATTTCCACAATTTTTAATTCTGTATACTTAATAGAAAGAAATCGAAAATAAAAGTCAATTGCGAGGATGGCTTTGCACGCACAATACCTTCATAAAAAATTATATAATTAATGTGAATCTCAAAGATGATTTAACTTTCAGAATCTTCGATTCAGATGTAGACTAACTTATTACAATACTATTGCCGCCATAATAATACCACGTGTAAATAATAGCTTTTGGCGCTATAATATAATTTAATTTAGGTGGTAAACACTTTACAAAATTCTGCATCTCTAAGCTATCAGTACTTTGAATATTGTTTTTGCTGAATCTAGATCAGGACCGTGAAGGTGTGACTCTGACAACTTAAAACATTCTATCCCGTATTCTTTTTCCCTCATTAAATTTTAGTACAAATGTCCAAAATTGAACATCGTGCAATGATAAAAATATTCGCTTTGGAAGGAGACACTGCCCGAAATCAAAGAGCAAACGGACACGGTTTATAAAGACTCTGCACCGTCGTATACCATAGTTGGTCAAAATTATTTCCTGGGGAGAGAGACTCTCGTGAATATTATTCATATGAAGGAGGGCTTGTCACTGTAGCGACACCAGAAACCATTAAATTTGAAGGCTAAAGAGATAGGAGAACAAATAGGACCATTTGGGTATAACAATTTGCAAGATGGGTTCCGAAATTGCTCAGCGCGGCTCTTGAGCTGTATCAAACCAACAACATGGCAATTAATCAAATAGTGATCGGGAATGGCACCGGAGAGCCGAATCCATCGCTAAGAACACTAAGGTGACAGGAAGCACAAAAAAGATTATGGCTAGATAGCGGGGGCATTTTGTGGACGAAGAGCCATCGTATTTTTGTTGTGTGTTGAAACGTTAGTTAAGTTGTCTCAAAAGTGTATTGAAATAACAAAGAATGCACCTTATTTAAGTCAAGAAAAGGTGTATTTTATTTTTCAAAGTTTGTGTCGTAAATTTTAGTTTTCCAGCTCAGCGTTCCATGCATATAACGCTGTAACTTTTAGATTTATATCTCTGAAGCTAATGCCAAACAATCACTTGTAAAGACTCTACCTTACTGAGGTTTTGGTTTAACTGAACTAAATATCTAGGTTTTGTTGCAGAACTAAATATCTAGTTCAATGCTGAATTACTGAAACTCTTATTACTAAACTTCAATCCGCAATACCAACTTTAGCAGCGTACTCATATATTTTTTTTTGACAGTCTAATATGGCCAACCAATTAAATTTTCCTTCCTGAAAGTGTTAATATTAAAGTTAAACAGATTAATTTAAATTTCCAGGAAGTTTTTAAAATAAATCGTATTAAACCATTTTAATATACACCCTTGAGCCTTTCATAAATTAAAACCAATCAAGAGACAGATTTCCTAGAGGATGAATTTTATCAAATTTCCGCTTGTTTCAGGCGAGAACTTTTAACATTAATTAAATTTAACCTTTTTCTTTTAACTGTTATTCACAGGCGCCGCAGTGACATTGGGTTAGGTCAAAATGTCATTAGCGAACAGGCGAATTCCGCGATGCCGGTTTCTTCTTCCCCTGTGAAAGGATAAAGTCGACCCCACTCACCGACACACATCTTCTGTGTTATAAACCGTTATCTATAAAGTTCCATTTTATTATTCAGTTGTTACAGGTTTCCTCGTTTCGCTAAGTGATAAAAAGGGAAGAAATAGATAGACACGATTATTAATATTTGACTGTCAATACAAGGCTATGTTAATAGCAGAAGTAAGTACAGAGCTTTCAGCCATTTTCACATCATAATTCTAAATTCTAAACCATATACGGAGTCCTCTCCGTGGGCTCTTTGGGAATTTAACGAAATTCTGAAGTAACTAAAACTAGTAAGCAAGTAAGCATTAAATAGATATTTTTTTTTAGAAAAACTTGAGATTGAATAATAAACATTTAAAAATATATAAATTTATGTAAAATTAGGTATAAAACTAATCGAGTATAAAAAATATATTGAATTACGTTGTAAATGACGTAATTCAAAATTAATAAAATATATAGATACCACGCGTTTGAATATATTTTTTTACAATTTTAAAATTATATGGAATTTACTTTTTAGCTGGCCTGATGTGTTTGTAAACACGAATCGGTTGAACGAATTTTATTATATTAAAAAAGTTGTGAAAAACGAACCATTCTCTTGTTTTATCTTATGATGGTTAACTTACCCAGAGTCATCATCGATTATTTGAAACATTATTATTATATTAGTAGCTTAAAATTAATCACTTTCACTTTATAGCGATTTTTTAAGGTGAACTATTGTCAATACTTGTGTATAATGAAAGAAAACAAGTAAGTTATCAGAAGAATTATTGAGTTTGAAAATTTAATTTATCTGTTCGAAAATTGTTATAACGCGATTAACTATTTTATTACTTGGGCAAAATTAAAAGTTAATAAAATCAACAATCTTTTTGTAATTAGGATGACTTAAAATCTAATTATTTTCTGTACAGTATACATACTGTTAATATTTCTGAGGTAATCTCGTAATACGAAGTTAGGTGCAGTAATTAGAATTGGTTTTACAAAGGTTGTACAATGTAACCTGTTGAAGAAGAAGAAATCTCGAAGATGTCAGACTAGAAAAAAATATTGCTTTTAAATAGAATAGCATAATAAGTAATTATTATACATTTCGAACTTGGTTAATCAGTTAATTACTTTTTTCTTTTGGTGCAGCAGTTGTTACACGGCATTCACCTTCCCATACTTCTGAATCGTTGAGGCAATCTGCACTATTCTTTAGTAAACGCAACTCTTACTTCTTCTGCTCTGATCGGCTGAAATTCTTGTCCTAACTGGCGAGCATGTCTGAACGGTTTCAAGTCATTGGAAAACGCTGGCCATTCACTGTTGTTATACCCACTTACGGGCCATGCAGATGCATTATTATGCAATAGGCTAAAATTTTCTTCGATATATGAGTCAAAATCTCCCACATCTTCACTATCATTCATCGCTATCTCACAACATAATCGAACTTCCACTAAAGGATACCGTACTAATAAAATTTTACGGTGCATTTTGTTCTCCTTGACATCGATACAATCTTTCCCTACCGTCAATTGAATTTATACAGAAACGGCTCTCGTCCATGACCAAAATTTGACCTCACTGATCATCGTTCCAATTTTAATGCTCTCGACCAAATTGTAGTCCCGCTCCACGATAACGTCTCTGGATCTTATTGGCAGATGTGATTTGAGACCAACTTTTATAAATCTTTTTTTTACTACGCGCTTATTATTATAATGGTTGCATTGACATCTTGCAGTAGGTTTCTTGTTAGAACTGCCGCTTGACGTCTGTTTCGGAGTGTTTACAATGTTGATGAACAACCATTTGCAGCCGTGGTTGAGCATTTTCTGCCTTTCCCTCTTCTTGATTTATTCAGGCAATGCCACTATACATTTAACTATGTTGATTTCTACGGCCTTGGCAATATCTCATTGTTATCTAGTTTTTAGGATACTAACAACCTGGCGACAAAAAATCAAAAGAAAAACAAATTTCAAGAAACCCGAACAAATTAAAGTGATCATAATATTCACTTCTAAACGCTTAATAATAATAATGGTTTATTGCTTTTCTGCATTGTCATAGCATACATAATTGTCTAATCCAGTCTAAAATATGTGTGTAATAAGATGGTGAATAGATAAAATGTGTATAAATAAAATTTATGTAAAAATCGCTGATCACAAATAAGAAAATTTGTATATAAATAAAATTTTTGGACAAACAAAATAATTTATACAAATACATTCTTTAAAAAAAAAAGATAAAGTTGTTTTCATCATGCGCAGTATAAGCATTTATCTTCATTGTAAAAGCTACGACTGTACATTAAATTTATTAACTTAGTTTTAAAAGTAGCTGTATCTTATGTAGATTTTTATAACGTCTTAGCTTTAAAAGTAACTGTACTCTTACAATTTTTAATACCATCCGGCAGTTAGTTATAATATAATACTTAACTGTGTAGTACCTCATTAAACGAAGTCTTATGGCTTGGCACCTGTACACCTTCAGCATTTCTGGTGCTTATAGTGTTTAAATGTTCAAAGGCAACATGATTCGCGCGAGTATTACATCGAAGCACTCGTTTCATGTCCTTGTACGTACCGCAGTAAATAATGGCATATCGCAATCCTGGCTCGACATACGCGAAGTAGAAGGATCTAATAGATGGAAACCAATCATATTTCTTATACCACGTATGGCAAAGTCGCGCAAGAGAGTTCATTCTCTAGTGACGCACAGTGTCCGCTAAGCTTTAGGTTAGGTCGGTAATTGGTTCCAAACATTTTACAAAGTCACTTTCCGGTATTATTTTCCTCATGTAATGAACGCAAGAAGTAATATCTCACGATTATACCGATAAGAGCATGCGCCAATTATCCATTTGATTTATTACATAATTTGTGCCGGATACCATCCGTTTCAGCGGTAACTGCCACATGCGTTTTCTAACCTCACAAAAAAGAGCAAGAAATTTCAATTTTTAGATTTGAAGAAGTTAGTAGGTATGTAAATTGTTACATCATCTGTTACCTTTGCAATTTTACACCTCATCTTATGACCGATCCTTTCGCGTAGGTTTGGGTTTTTGGATATTCCAAGCCGATTTCTGAGAACCGTCTTCATGTTACAATATTATTTCTCCCGCCTCTGACTTGGGATATTTTTCCTCCAGTCCTGAGGTTTTTCATTTGGTCTTAGAATACTGTGGTGTTTTGTGTTAGGCGAGAGTAAATACAGTAACTAGATTTATTATATATAGTCACATAGAATTTCCTTTTCTAGTGAGACGGTTACTAGATAGATAGAAGAACATTAATTTGAAAGTTGTGAACAATACAGAGAAAACTTTTAAAAGTGCAGAATTTCTAAGATTACTTCTCGCAAGAGTAAAAGATAAATCACGTACATCTTAAGCAAAGGATTAACGCTTGGAGGAACAAAATGAAACCCTTTAAGTAATTTAAAAGATAAACAGATTTGAAGATAAAGGTTGGTTAGTTTGCTGGTTTGTATGAACTAATACTGTGCATACAAAAGAGAAAGAACATTAGGGGAAAACTCAGAAACACTGCTTCGCCTCGCAATCTTGTAACTATGTAACTAGAAAAGAACACGTAAATCTTAAACGAAAACAGATAGGCGTCGTAAATGATAAATTCACTGCAATGTATTAATTATTATGTCTATTCAGGTACGAAGATGCTACGCTTTGTGTTAAAATTCGCTTTACCGACTGCGAATACTGGTTTTTGGGTGACGCTAATATCGGTCAGTGATTTAATTCTTTTTTTTCTGGGTAAGAAAGCGGTGAGGAAATTAAAGAGAAGTTGTATGCTTTTTATCAGGACCTTGCACTTTCGACTACCATCAGATACTGGTTTAATGAATTTAAGCGTGGCAGAACATCTGTTTTTGATGAGAAACGGCCAGGTCGTCCTGCTGATGTGATTACGGGCGATAGGATCAATAAAACTCATGATATCATATTAACAGACCGACGATGAAGATTAACGAGATAGCTAATATAGTAAACATCTCAGTTGAACATGTGCAAAACATGATTGATCAATAACGGAATCGCGTTATAATTAAAAGCGATGTTTAGACATGTTTAAGTACAGTATGCGTGAGTTTGTGCATCGCAAAGAATAAAACTAAAGAAAAAAAGTGTCCCACATAACGAAAAAAAAGTTCTTTACCATCATGGCAATTGCGATAACAAAACTAGTCCAGTTACGATACGAATTGGTGCCTCATCCACCAATTTTCGCTAGATTTGGCGCATTGTAAGTTTTTTCTTTTGCCAAACTTGAAAAAATGGCTTGACGAAAAGCTGTCCACGTCAAATCACGAGATAATTGCCGAAACAGAGGCCGATTTTGAAGAAGCGGCATATCCTATTATTTGGATGGGTTAAAAACATTGGAACGTCGGACTAAGTATATTGAGCTGTAAGAAGATTATCCCTAGAAACGAATTTGGTACAGGCAAAACAGTTGGGTTGTCTTAATTAATACAGGCATTTATCATACCATCCTCGTAAATAAAAGCAATAAAACACCGACATTTTTAGAATGATTAAAAACTATAGCAAATGCAATTACATTTAGGTTTATATGTATACTGGGGTTTCTCGGAATAGTAGTAGATTAATTGGAATAATAGCCGAATGGATACGAATAGAGCAGAATACAGTCGAACGTAGCAGACTGGAATCGAAGAGAACCGTATATAGTCAAACAAAATCGAATACAATCGAACAGCACGGACGTTCGTATTTTTAAGAAAAAGTTAAATTGATGTTAAAATACTGTAGTGCCCAGATTAAAAGAATGTCTGGGATTGGGTAAACTGCATCTAATATCCTTTTATGTATATCACTTTATAACTGCTCCTTACGAAACCGTTGGGATTTGGATGGGATTTTCCATCTATAACTTACAATTACGAAAACGAAAAGATTTATGAATGAATTTATTGATTCGAAAGGACACATAACACAAAAGTAATTTTTCATATAATCTGTTAGAAAAATAGTTGCTTCACATGAAGTAAATGACAATGTTCATCACGAGTTAATTAATTAAGTTACTCACATGGGTTATTGCCAACAGAAAGAACAAATTGATATCAAAATTTTTAAATATATCAGGTTCGGTCACTTAAATACTAGGTATCATAATGTTCCGATTTAAAAAAAATGTGATGGGTTGGGTAAACTTCATCTTGTATCCCTAATAGTGCCTTGCCAAACCCCTGGGGTTTGGGTTTTGTAATTTACTTTCGTAATCATGAGGCCCAAGTTCATATGATGGTTATTTTATTACTTCAACTTTAACTTGTGCGTAATTCTGAAAAAAATATATATTTGGCTGGTATCTTTTAATTTAATATTATAAATAATTAAGATGCCAACTATAGGAATTTAAAGAGCGAAATTTGATGAAAAATGTTCTTTAACATGATATTTTATGCAGAACACGCATCAACATTTTCAATTGTGTTAACGATACAAATTTTAATAACTTGGATAATCTACTAACAGTCACATACGGAAGCAAAGTAGCTGTTTACTTTGCAGTATTACTTACTGTACAAAGTACCTTTTGCCCCTTTCCAGATACCATAAATCTAGCAACAAAGCTCATTGTAAATACAATAGAGTAACTTTTGCTGTTCTAACTGGTACATTACAGCCAATGTACAAAATTTGTGTTTCTTCTGTGTGCTTACTTTTCTTAACTTAAAAATTATTTAAGATTTCATCTTAAGTTTCTTTTTTCTTATTAGTTTTATGTATATAAGATTATTTTCTCAAATACTCTCATCGTGAAATGCGAAAATCAGTTTTATGGGAATTGCTTAAAGAATTCTGGTTTACACTTCGACTATTACTTAAAAACGATTTAATGAGCGAATTCTATACAAAATTACTTATTTTGGAAAACTAAAGAACACCTTGCACATTTCCTAACTAATCATGATCAACTTTTTCCATAGCTTTGTAAAATACAGAACTACAATGAATCAATATGAACATTAGCAGATAATTGTAATTATAGTTCGAAACAAATTTCAAAATCCAAAGCAAAGAAAGATCCAATTGTATTATTTCTAGACCGCTTTTCATTTTCAAAATTTAGAATCACCGAACTGAATCTCAAATTGGGACGCAACTAATTTCTTCACTGTTCTCATTAAACTTCCATCTATCTATCCAACTTAGGTAAGGTATTTACTCCACTGAGAAAGACTAATTAAGCAATTGCGACTCTAAAGTTTAGAATTTAATATTATTCCACGCTATTTGCGTTCGATGTTCTCCGCTCACAGAATGAAGCCCGTAAGTTGAAATTTAGAACATCGACGAAACTAGTTAGTCAAGCTCTTGTTAACCTGAATTAAGTACTATTTGCTTATTTATACAATAGAAGGGTAAAGTCTAGGAACATGTCAGACGTGGAATAAATAAGTGTTTGGTAAGTGTTTCGCTAGGATTCATTTATACTCTACAATATTCATAAACTTCCTAGCGAGTTGCTTTTCTTGGAGAAGTTAGGTAAGCATTAATTCGGACTTCGGATCAGCCTGAAGTATATTCATCTCAAGTGGAAGATCCGAGCTTCTAGCGAAATTTCCACAGTAAATAACGTGTGGAGGTTTTTTCGTCAACAACAAACGCATAGTGTGTCAAAAAGTCCGCCGGATGAAATTTATAACGAGCATTATTTTCTCCTTCTTTTGTTGTTTCTTATTCGTGACACGTCTCATAAATTGTAGGGCTTTTAGTTTTGTTATCGTTGTTGTTGTCTCTCGAAGGTATCGCAATAGAAAGTAAATGCATAAGGATATGAGAGCGAACATGAATTTATAAGAAAACTTCCGAAGTAGTTGCAATTATGTACTGGGGCTGAAATAATAGTTTCTATTGCGATTAGATTCCTACATTTAACTTTTAATCTTGAAACTTAATATTTTCTGTGGATAGGACAAATTACGCAATTAAAAAGACGATATAGCATTAATAAACGATCAAAAGGAATCTAACATTTTACTTATTAAAGAAAAACTAAAGAAAAGTAATAAAATTTGTAACAAGTCAACAAAATCATTTGTAAACTATGTTCGAGAATGTTGGAAATTTACCAACGAAGCGTACTGAGCAGAGTAATATAAACAAAACAAACAGAAGAAAGCTTTTTCTTTCTACTCTGACGTAAATACCTAATAGAAAAATCTTCAAGGAATAGATCAAGGTAAAAACAAATAAGAATTAAAGCGTGTATTTCTCTAGTAAGGATCTAAGTTTGAAATCGCAGCGTTTAATTTTGATTTTAATAGATCATAGTGCCTCGCAAATATAAACAACAGCCGGAAACATAATCCTTGAAGGTTTTCCGCCACTAGTAATGCCACTAGTGTTATCTATGACAAGATTGAGAAGTAACTTCAACTCTTTTGCAGGGCGTGAATAAAAATACATTTAACCTTATCTGGTTTAAAACTAAACAATTGTCGCAGAACTAGGTTTGTATTTTATCCGGCAATGCATTAGTAACCCTATAGGCATCCTTCTCAGTGTTAGAGTATATCAGCGACATTGCATATCACGTGAAACTCAACTGTGCTGAACTGAAGTCGACACAGTTCCCTGAACTACACCCAGGTTACTTTGTAATGATGATAAATAATAATAAATAAATATAAATAAAAGCAACATTCAAGATAAAAGGCGCCAATCAGTACAAGTTTTGTGCATTTGGTGGAACCATGTATAAGATTTAATGAAACATAACTAACTGCCAAAGATTTATCCAACTCTAATTTTTTTAATTGTTACATTTTGTCGGAATTTTATCGTTCTCTATAGATATTTAGGACGATATTCTTTTTCATCCCTAAGTCTATTTTGTTTAGATATTTTAAACCGCGGTTGCGCTTCTACTTAGATAATCGTAAACTTTAGAGTTTATAGTATATATTGTTGTATTTATTTACTTGTGTTTAGAAGTGTATTTCGATAAGAGGTTTCACATCAAAATTCTTCGATATACGAAACAAATATCTGATACGAACTGGAGTCTCGAACAACAAAATTATGAAACTAATCAATAATTGAAGAAGGAACATATTTGGTTTCAAATTAGGTGCAGCTTCGAGCAAAGATTTTCTAGAAGAAATCGAAGTACATCATTTCATGAAAGAACAATGAGAACATACAAAATTTATCTATCTATAATCTTGTTTATTTGCTCAAATAAACAAGAAAATTCAATTCAAATCAAATTTCAAATTTTAAAAACTCAAATAAATTCATAACTATTTTAATACAATTGTCAGATAAGGATTGCACTAGGTCAGTGCCATAAATTCAAAATCAAACGAAAATCAATCAAATCCACCTAACAGCAACTATTTAAATACCAAGAAACTATTGGTTTCACTAGCACACCTTCCTTACGCAACTTCTTTATTCTGCTGACGTGCTTCACAGTTTTCCAGAAAATTTTCTATATCTTCCTGCGGCATATTCCTATACTTCTTATTTAGTTCTTTAACCATCCGATCTCTTACTTGAAGTCTTATTGCGGGGTGAGTGTAATAAAGCGCTTCAAATAAATCATCTGTATACTATCGATTCCAGAACCCTGCCTATGTTCCATTCCTTTCAAGATCTAGATCTGATGCTCATGTAAGTTTTTGCCTAGACATTGACCGCCTAGTCTTAGTGGCCTCAAAAGGACTAGGCTTCATAATGCGTACCTGTAGATAGTTTGAGAATGTTGATATGATTAAAACACTTTACTTTTCTTTTGTAAACAATTGTTTGGGATACTGCTCCATTATGTGGTCACCTTATTATCTCTGTCACCAACTCCAGTTGGATTGTGTTCATGGACGTTTTCTGAAATTTTTATCCTATAAATTGGATGGAGAATATCCTATTTAGAGGTATTGATTATATTACACCTTTGGAACGTCACAGTATGAAATCCTTTAAGAAGCACAGAGAGACTCATGGTTCCTAGTTCGTGTGGAAGCTTCTTCGTGAATTAGTAGATTGGGATCATCTTATCTTCTATCTTTTTTCTATCTTTTTCAGTGCCTCTCGCCAAAGTGTACTTTCGGATAGAACTTTTCAACGCTCCATTGAAACAGCATTTTTTTTACATATATAATAGAACGGTATTATTTTGTTTTTGGGTTTACGTGATGTGTCACTATGTATGTGTACAGATATTATTTTTCTTGTTAATTTTGGCCTGTAAGTAAAATGTAAACTATGTTGGGCAATAAACCTATTATTGTTATTATCCTGACATTTTAACCTTCGCACATCGGCATTTTATGAAATATCTAGTTATTTCATGTAATATCGAATTTCAAACTTTAATTATAACGTATGTACCAAATTCCACGACAATAGTGTTCCAGCTTCGATGACTGAGAGACAAATTAGTAACCAAAAAGTAAATACAGTACACAGCGTTTAGTAATTTAAGAAATTACACTGATAGAAGGTACTGCAGTGTCGTAGATTAACTGCTAAGTGAGCTGTGCCTATATACAGGACGAGAAGAGAAATATGCAATTTATATGATCAAAGATTACTGGTCAAGCGGCTACTCGTAAGTCGTTCCAGAGGCCAGGCCATTGAACTTATCATTGAACAGCTGTTCGAAACACAATTACATTGCCAGTTGTTTTCGTTTCGTTACTTAAATAACAAAGTTATTGTGTTTTGTACTGCGATCGTGTTTATTTTCCTCTTTTTCAAGTTTATCAAAGAAGCGTGCTCTGTAGTTCTTGATTAGTAACCACACATACTAAAGTTATTTTGTGCATATATCACATGCAACGTTTTATAATTCTATAGACTATTAGATCCAGATTGTTGTTAAATTTAATCAAGTTTAGTAGCTACGCACACGATGCCATATAATAACATATAACTCAAAATAAGATTTCCCTTGGTTTGTTTTGAGAATGTCGTTGAGGGATTTATTTCGTGTGGGCGGTAGCGAGATTAAACACACAATATTGGACGCTCATTTACTGTGGTTAGAAGAAAATCCTACTATCACATACTGCACAGCAAGTTTCAGAGCCCGTAATGCCGATCATCGACTTTGTCTGTGTTAAAGTGATAAATATGCTGTTCGCGAAATTAATACGCCCTTCAAAAATTATAATATTTCTTATAGTAAATTAGCTCTAATTCATTAAAGTTACATGAAAAAGCATCATATATATTACGAACATGGAAATTCCCTTTTAAATTGTATGTCTAGACTGGGTTGAGGAAGAAGCGATGTAGAAATATCCTTTTCAGTTAACATTAGAGATCAAAGCAGAAGACAACCAGTTTCTGAGAAAACTGAATATCCATATGATGTTTGGTTGAAAAAATATTATGCAATTGTTGAAAGGATTACACAGTAGTTGATACTGACTCTATAGGAGTCATAATTAGACGGCGGAATAACCGGAAGTGTTAGATTATTAAATTTCTTTTTTTCGAGAGTACATGTCGGTTTCAGTGTACTGAAGTTTTCAGAGTTTTCCAATGTGTATTCTTTCATATATCAATTTACGCAGTTTCCGGTGAGACATCCTGTATGCAAGGGCATGGCAAAAGACATTTATTGATTGTTAATTCAATTTGTATGGTATGTATGTATGTTAGTTGAAAGACATAGTTGTGTGTGTGTAAAATCTAGCGTAAAATTTTTGGTATGCAGAAAAATAACCTAGTAAGTATATGTAACATACAAAATGTTTTAGTAGGGTTTGTTATGATTACATAAAAAATTTGAATTCCAAAACCTTCTAAACGCTGGAATCTTGGACGATTACTTGAATCCTTTGGGTTGAAATATGCTGACGACTGCTAAAATGCTTGTTATACTTTTCGCTTTTCTTTCTACGTCAATTAAATGAAGAAGCATGGTGAATTTCGTGGTCACATTAGTCCGTGTATAGCACTTGCTTGACTTGGTAAAACAAGTGTTCCGATGGAGCTCAGCTCTGCTTATTGACAATACATTGACGATTATAAGGAGAATGTTAGAAAAAGTCGTTACACCTTGTGGATCGAGTACGTACAATATTTGTATAAACATGTGTTTCATTGTCAGTAGCACCTAAAGATTCGCGGGGTTGCATTCCACAGCGCAGCATTTCGGTTGATTTCGACCGGTCGGTATATTAGAACGTTTAATATGTTGTACAAAATTTTGTTGTGCTTTTGAACTGGCTCTTAAAGATCATGATGGCAACAAAAATATCCGAATTTTCTGGTATATTTAGGGAATGAATTGATTTTTCGGCTAATTAGATCTGGCTGGACTTTTATTGATTTAAGTGAATTAATTATGGGCGGCATACACATTAATTGGCACATTATATTCTGCCAGTAATTTCTGCTTTCTTTCAATATCACTGTAAGCTAAAGATGCTACTTTGTAATATTTTTTACAATCGCACCCTTCTCGTAAAAACATCATGCACCACTACTACTATCTAATTTCGTATCCTATACGAAGTTGTTGCTATTTGATGTACCGCTAGCAAGTTTGCATTTGCGTTCGCTTGAGAGCTATAAACGACAACTGTTATTACGGTAAGTAAAAATACGAGATTCCTCTAAATAGCTTCCAATTAAGGAAGGAAGAAGGAACGAAGGTGTGGGGTAAGGCCAGGCAAGGATACACATCTAATTTCGCTTGATTTGCTTCTACTAATTTTCTGCATATGCGTCTGCATATGTATCTGCGAAATCGCGCGCCTTTGCACTAGGTATTGTGTAAGAATGCACACTTGAAGTATGCATATAAGCGCATCGTGCACATCTAATAGGATTTTGTTTTTGAAATTATTTTAAATACTAGTAAACTAACATTTCTGTAAGCTGCAATTTTCCGTGTTGGAGAGTCCTTATACTCAATCTAATATTTTGATTAAGAGCAGCTTATGTTTTCATTATTTTTACAACTGAATTAAAATTTAAATTTACTTAATCTACGCCGAATAAGTATGAAATGTTTACTCATTTTAGACACTATTTATAAAACCGACAAACCCAGAATAAATAAATAAACAAGACCTAAGCAAAATAATCTACAACAGCAGAAGATATTTTTGTAGTATTATGATTTCCCGTGTAGCCAAAAATTATTTATATGGGCTTTTAATGCATCCGCTTGACTGTAAAATGTGTATTTTCATATATAATGGATGTGTATTGATGTATGCTGAAGATATTTCGAAAAGTGGAATGTATATTTGTGAATGTTTATTTCAGAATCGTTTTGTAGATTATAAATATGAACTTAACATATACCACAACTATTTTTATATCTCTGCCTTTTGAATGACAATTAAGAAGGTGAGTACTATGTGGCTTTGGTTAACGTTTATTTAATATATATTGTAATGTTTTTTGAAATTTAAAAAGTTTTCGAAATTTTTCAAAAGACTTAAATTATGGAAATTTAGGGTCGTGGATTCGGAAGTGTTCCTAGACACTCCTTCGGCAATTGAGAAATTATTAAATGGAACTTTTAAGATATAGAAATGAAAATAATTACTAACCCAAAATCTTCGAAATTTCCACTACATAAACGCTATGTTTATGTGCTTCGAACGAATACAGCTACTTGAATAAGGTTTACTTGAACACCCTTCTAAATTTCTGAATTGAAATACTTGGATAAACACTGTAAAACTTGGAGGATATCGAGACACAAGATGCCTGGACGACAGTTAAGACAGTCACAAATAAAATGCGCGTTGTTTGCAACCATTGTTTAATTACGTTGGCAATTGCTTTTATTCCACTGTTTATTCCACTGTTAATTTTTTTCCCATTTAAAATATATTATTGTCGAAGTAGATGCCAAAAGCAATGATTTTTGCTATAGCATGATGCAGGGACGCAACTGATGATGAAATTCTATGCTTCTAGATAACACTCTTAACCACAGACAACACTACAACGTTAAATGACACCAAGAATGTTGATGAAACCGACCGAAAGGCTTTTAATTGTTGATCATGGTTTTTATACGACTGACGTTCATTCTGGAACTTGCTGTTAATTAATGAAAAAGAGAATGTCACAGAAAAGTAGTTAATGTAAGTCTTTCCCGCAATTGTCGTTGGCTGGACTTATGATATTATTATATTACTATTATTTTTACGCCCCTAAGATATTGGACTAAAGTCAGAAATCTTCTTATAGGAATCGGGCTTTGGATAATATGAAATGCCAAGAAGAGATCTGAATATGACGCTGGTGACAGTTAACCTCGTAAACGTTTATTTGTAACATAATAATGTAATATATATCGCGTATAAATTGATGACACTACTTTTGTTCACCAAGCCATGTCTTCTTGTACTCCCCGGACAAGGATCTTGCGAAGACAATTTTTGTCTTCGAAGCATAGTTTCCTCGCACGAATCTCTTGAACATCGTATATTTACGTATTAACCTAGAACGTTTAAATGAACAATAATCACCCTCAGGTCGTAATTTTAAGCGCTAATATTTTTTTTGTAAGGATTGTTAGAAGTAGGAAACTTAAAAGAAACTAAATTTAACATCATGTTAACTTAAGCGAGTTAAGTTATCGTAATTATGTATTTTTACAAATTTTGTTTTGTAATTGGCGACGAATTCAACAATGTCAGCAATTTAAGCAATTTGGTGCAGATTTTGGGATCTTATCCAATGGCTGGTCTGATAATGTTGAATACAATGGCGTTAGATCTCAGCTACATATATGAAACTACATCTGGCAGGGTTCCGCTCTTGAACCATTATTGTTTTATTACAACGATACTTTCTTCTAACTGCTTATTATATGGAGTGGTCGATAGGGATGCCCTGTCAAGGAGTTTACAAT
>LR736863.1:4835844-4990206 GCA_902654985.2 Oryctes borbonicus
CTAATACGAGCTACCGTAAACGCTGTTTAATCGAATAATGTGAATAGTTTAATTCGATTCTCGCGTGGTCGACACAAATCTATTGGATGCTGTTACCGCTCGCGTTCAAGAGAAAAGGTATTATTGCCGAGGATGGGAGTGTCTACGCCGTTTGGCACAAATGAGATCGCTGCAAACTGGGTCAGCGAAGAGATAAATTTATTCTGAAGTTTTTACTATTGTGAGCAAAAAATATTTCGCAAACGAGTAGTGTTTCCATTGATTTGTTTACTAGTAATCTACAGGACGCTTTATTTTGAATGCTGTTAGAGGTAGTAAATAGAAAATAATAGTTCAGCTACTGACACTGACACTGCGCGAATAATTCATATAGAATCTAAATTTTAAAACTATTTAATAAATAGTTACCGGTTCCAAGCTATGGACCGTTCATCCTCAGGTCAACTGAAAGCCATTAAGAAATCACGATTAGAATAAGGTTGTTAAATTAAGTATCAGCTTAAAACTAAGTTATGTTGTTTTTTTTAGGTAAAACTAATTGTGTGTAATAAAACAATGTACTGAGAAAAAAAATGGTTGAACCAATGCAAAATGTATTCAACGAACTGCAAGTTTTAGTCACCTATTAGCAATGCATTTTATTTGTTCACAGAACATCTCAAAAATGTCAAATAATGTAGTTAAATTCAACAATGTGTTGCTTCTAATCAACAATGTTACTGTTTTGTTTCAATGAGGTGTCAAACTTTTAATGAACGTTAGAGAGACTTAGGCAGATATTGAGATATTCTTTTCATTGAAATTTTAATTGGTTGATTGTAAATACAGTTAACGTTATTTTAACACATTTAGTTGTCATTTATTTTGATTTATAAGCTACAAAAGATGATTGGTCTCTGTAAGTCTACCGTACAATGGATCAGCCTTTCATATATCAGTGGTGGTTAAATCGCTATCCTGTAGTTAGAAAGGGATCACATTCTCTGTAGCTTATTATGGATATAAATGGCATTAATACCTTTAGAAATCTTAAGAAAGCTAAGGGAAATTCAGGTTGAAGCAGAATTGAAGTTTTCAAGAAACGTTTAATCAGATTACTGGCAAACTTTACCTCACGTTCACCAGTTTCCAACAACTGTCTGGAAAGCAAGTCCCTTCAAAGCGGTGGAAGATTTGTACTATTAACGTTGACTTTATTCAGAGTCGTAATCACCTTCCTGCTGAGACATACAGTACCATAATAGAGACCTACACACGTCAATACTATTTATCAGTGAAAATATAAGCATGTAGAAAAATGTATAAGAAAACAATAAAACTTTAAATTCAAAGTTTATTTTATTTTATATAGAAAATACAAAAAAATATTTTGCCATTAGTAGTAGTACCGGCATAGGAAAACGTCTTTTACCTCAATTTCACTATAATTAACAACTACTCTAATAGCGTTTCCTTCTGTTAGTTCATATACCTGAAGGTTGTCGTCAAAATAAAGGGTACTATACTTTGTTAAAATGAAAAACATATTTTCCCCCATATAAAATTTTACCAAAAATTATACTTTATTGCTTTTAGACTGATCCATAATAAAGGTGAAAAGCATTTTTTCTTCTTCGGCACCAACTTTTTATCTAAAGCAATTATATATAATTGTGTCGTATATGAAGTTTAAATCTTTAGAATCATTTTCGAACTTTGTGAAGAAATTTCGTTCACACAATATGCGGTGGCAAAACGATAACTGATTCTTTAGAGTTAACGTGTATGCAATATTTCTTCTGGACCAAACAACATTTGCATTTGATTTACTTTTCAATTACTAAAAAACAAATCGTTTAATGGTTGCGACATAAGTTCTGTTACGTTATATACTGTGTTTGTACTAAATTTCGAGAAAGACAATAATTACTGTACAAGTTTGACGAAAACTTTATCGAAGAATCCTTTAAATTCTGTTGAAAATTATCTATAATATCGCTTTCATGAATATTGTTACTGTCTCCTGTGATAAAACACGTGACAAATAATCGAAACGACCTTTCACAAAGGTCCTGTTTGCAGCGAAATACTTTCGAAAAACAATTGTCCTTAATTTTCATGTTTGGACAGAATCTGGTAAATTAAATGAACATGCATAAAAATGACACCGAAGTGTACAGAAGGATTAAGTTCAACAGGCAAACTAAATAAATTTAAAAAAATATGTATGCGGACCTCAAGCCAATTGAGACACTAAAAAAGCTTACACACTTATTTATTGTCCTATATTTTGGAAGTTGTTTATTTCGTTAATGAGAGTGTCTAGATATGAAATTCTTTTGTCATATTTTGTTTTTATTTTACACTGTCCTTTGTATCAATTGCCATATATGTTCATATTGCGGGGAATACTCTGAGTGTATGACGTGAAATGCATTAAAAGCTAAATCTAATTGTAATATGGAAGTACCCTTATATAAGATATCTTCTAGTATTACATACGGGTTAACATCTGGGAAATTTCAACTACCATTGACCATTAGATTTGAAACAGTTATTCAGCCATATTTTGCCTTCATCTGGAATAAAAAAAAATGAGAGGACAAGAAACGTTCAACCCTTTGCTAATTTATGAATATAATTTGCTGCCTGTTAAAGTGGTTGATTAATTAATTATTGACTCATTATGATTCTTTACCTGATTTGTATGATGACGTATACTCTCGTTCTCTGTTTTCACTTTCTAAAATGCTTACATTATACAGCTTTCGTAAGTTCCTGTAGTTATCCATCAATTTGCCTCGAGCATTGACAGATCTCTTCCTTTGCAAAGAATTTCCTAATATTCGTGGAATATAATAGTTTTAGACAAAGTCAGTTCTACTATGTTGTTAGCCAGGATTTCAAAGTTGATTGCCTTCAAACCCCTTAAAACAGAATTTTTAAATTATGGCGGTTGCATAAATCAAATGAAATTTACCCTTCTGCTTTTAATATTAACCCATTAACCACAAGATCTACCAAAGTAGCTCTCAACTTTCCTAGACAAATTTTTTTCTCTATATAAAAGAGGTTTGTTATATACTTCCCAGCATCTGTCATTCCTAGAAATTCACGGATATTTAGACTGTTCTACATGCTTTCCCAAAGCTCTCTGCCTCTTTGAATGCATAATGTGGATTTGTAGTGGCTTGAAAAGCTTTATCAGCATCAGTGTTTATAATATTGCTTGGCGTTTTTTAGTGAGTTACAATAGACACTTAAGAAGTATTAATATTTCAATCCATCAACAATTTTCACAAAACTAAAATCCATGCCGTATTAGGACTTGAAGATTCTATTCCTTCAAACACGACATCCATTTTAAGATTTTCATTTTCTGCATTCTTAGCCATAAACTCACTCCAGAGTTTAATAAATTTTAATCTAGTACCGACTTTAGGTAGGAGCTCCCTTGACACACTTCACTATACCCTCTACCACAAACACTTCACTGACACTGAACGACGTTTCGATAGCTAAGCTAGCTTGTTACCTCCATAGTTAGAGATAGGAAAGCAGCCAGATCAACGTCATTATCTTAAGTAAATTGTGTAATGTGATATATGTAAAAGTCAAAAGCGTACACAGCATATACCATCAGATAAAACTTTTCCACTAACTATATTGGGATGAATTAATTAAATGAATAACTACTGAAAACAGGAGTTTTTTTTTCTACCACGTTATCTACTATGTTTTTTGAATTTGTGTACCTATTTTATAGATATGTTTCGTGTGTAGACTCGAAAGAACCAACTAGACATTCTCTCGGCAGTTTAAAAGGAAAACTTAATAGAAATAACATTGGAATAATGAATTAATGAGACAAATCTTAAAATCGTGACGTTTACGAGCCCTCTCCATGCTAACGCGCCACGCGTAGAGTCCCGTGTTTTTCCAAACGACTGAGATCGATTCAGATTTGAACCTGAAATTAAATTTAAACATTATCGACAATGAAAATTACTTTAAAAATTCAGCAGACAGCTAAACCCGCCTCTCTAGCATCGCTTCGCTCGTCTGTTCCCAATAACTTTTGATTATAGTCAACTACGGCTAACTACGACACACTTTTCATATTGACAATATTTAATATTCAAGAAATAAGACTACATTTCATAATTACATTTTTTTCTTTTAATACACTTGTATTATAGACTATAACATTCTTCGTTCGACTTTGCGATCTGGTGTCTAATGAACTGAGATTTGTGAGAATCCGCAACCGTAAAATATGCAGGTTCCCTAGTGATCTTGATGATTCATAATATTTAATCTGATAAACTCATTTTAAAACTAAATAAATTTAACCTCTATATGTTTGGTGAAAGACGTTACCTTAAATATGAGAAATTAAGGACTGGCGGAAAATGAAGTGCAGACGAAGTACGTTACTGTTACAAAAAGTTATGAAGTGGAAGCCACGAGACTTATAAATACAAATTTATGATCTAATTATAAACGCGTTTACCAGTATACCCTAAAAATTGTTGTAATTTTACTGTAGTAACTTACACAATAAGCCTCCCTTTCGGCAATGGCTTCTTCGTGTGGCGTAAACCGCTTTCCGTAAAGTAACTTTTTCAAGTTTAGATAAAGGGGGGCATAGAGGGTCAAATCTGGCGAATATGGTAGATGGGGAACCAATTCGTACCGTAACTGAACTAGTTTTACTATCGATGCCGATGAGTGGGCTGGAGCGTTGTCATGATGGCAAAGAATTTTCTTCTTCGCCAGTTGGCGCATTTCTCTCTCAAGTTTAGCGTCGAATTAGTCCAATAAACCATCGTAATACTATTCCGTGATTGTTTCATTCTCCAAATAATTAATTAAGATTAAGCTTTGCGAATTCTAAAAAAATCGTCGCCATAGCTTTTCGGACTGATAGAACCGTCTTCGCTTTCTTTAGTGCACGTTCGCCGGGAAAACACCCATTTTGCCGACTGATTTGTAGCTTTTGTCCGATCTACAGTCACAGGACATTACAAAAACTCACCCGTATTGCGCTTAAACGTGTCCAAATATTATCACGTGATTTCGTTTTTGATCAATCGTCAACAGACGCCGCTCCCATCTAGCCGATAGCTTTCTCATACTCAATTTTTTGTGAAGGACATCCTGCACACGTTCAATTGAGATGTTGACCATATTAGCAATGTCCCTAATCTTCACCCGGCGGTATCGCCTGTTGTCACCTGAATGGGACGACCTGGGCGCTCCTCATCAAAGGCGCATGTTCGGGCATTGCTAGTTGTACCGATACCTGATAGCATCCTAGGTGCATGCGTATTATTTCTTTTCATGATCCTACAAATATATAAACCTACTCACTTTCAACATCGCTCAAAAGAACACTACTCGATGAATCTCTCCGAAATTTTGACAGACAAAATTTTGAACACTATTACGTACAGTACATAACGATTTTAGCACAAAACGCCATTTGCCTCTAAACACTGGTATTTCTAATATCATTTTCCTGCGTATAACTAGTAAACAATCTAGTTTGTTAACTAATAAAGTATTTTAATATTTAATATTTTTAATATTTTACTGAATATTTTAATGAAAGTGACTTTACTCCCTAATTGAATTTATGCTATTCAACTATTAGCTTACTAGCTCGGCGGTAGTTAATTATTAAACTTGTTGTTACACAACTTCGCCGCAATACAGCCCACTTAAATATATAACAAGTTCAAATACATCCGACGTCGTTACGAATGGTGCGAGCTTTTCTCTCCCCATTTAACTTTGGCGTCGAACGACCAATACTTGAAATACGCCGAGTCACATTCTCCATATAGTACAAACATAGAAGCGACCGACCAGTAACATCGACAGCGTCTGCCAATATTGTTTGAAACTTTATCATTTAAACAGTTCGATGTTTTCGTGGAATCTCATTCTTCCACTTCGTCGTCTTTGTTTCCAAGTTCTATGTTTGTGTTTTCCTCCATGCTAGTGCGACTATTAAGTTATGTAAATAAAGAAAGATACTTAAACGCATGTGTGTATAAATTAGCAATTATCTCATTTCCTTTTTTTATGAAATTTTTCTTAGTGTATGAAATATTAAGCTCAAATGTATTTTATATTTAAATACAGGACAAAAATAATATATATTTAGAGCTATATTTTCAGAAACTCTTCTAATCTCTATGTACTCATTTATACATGTATTTATTTCTTACATTATGGAAAACTATTTCTATTTGAATTTTTTTAATAAAAAAGGACATGTATCAAAATCTGGGCTAAAAGAAAACAGGAAAGTTATTTAAAAATAAGTTATATTTTAGGCGAAAATTGAACACAAAATTCGTGATTGATTTAAAATTAGTACCTTTTATAAAAGTCGCTCAGGAATAAACATACTTCTTTTTACACGTCCTCTCTATTTTTTGTAACAAGCAAACAGATGAATGCGCATAAGGTGTAACATCGCTTGTAATTTCTACACTGTACATACACACATATTTAACTAATATTCGATTGAAACAATATCGCACTGTGCTTCTCGCAGTGTATACTTAACAAGTACATAAACTGAAATTACTTACATATACTATATGAATAAATCAAATTTATTTATAAATTTTAGCCTTCAGTCCACACATGGAATAAATTGTTTTAAAATTTTCGGATACTAATTAGTTAAGTACAGTAACAATAACTTAAGCAATCAAATACTTCTATCAGTTCTTGAAATCCGCTACTGTTTTTACTGTTACTCTTTAAGATGAATACACACAGATATATATTACATACACATAGCATATACCCCTAGAGGAACATAAAAGTATGACCTCACTGGTCACCCTAACTACTTTTAGGTAAGAATTAATCCATATATGGGTAGTTTATCCCAAATGAAATAAACATTTAAGCAAAAAATTAAAAAATGCACCAGTAGAAATCTCGCTGTTCACTTGCTACTACTCCTTCCTACTTACTTATCAATTGCATTCTATAGTTATCTAAAATAAATAAAGAACTTTGTTAAAATTTAAAAAATTTCAAATTGCTATTGTCTCAAAATTCCAAATATGTATTTTATTTAGTGTTAATATAAATTTCTTAATAAATACTTTATCAAACCCTTTTTTTTTCTCATTGTATCACTATCAATATTTTCTTACAAATTTGATCATTGTAATCAGCAAACTCCTATTGTAAAAAAATTCTTATTATCGTCGACAGCGTACAACGTTTAAAACGCTACATCCTCGTGTCGAATTACGGCCGGAGGTCATTTCAACCTTGCCAAGTGATTTTGAGGTGAAGGATCTTGAAAAGGATTTTCCGTCTCGACTAAGAAATATATATTTTTGAAGAGAGGATTAAATTAAAAAAGAAAACTAGAGCTTTTGACTTTGCCAGCTAGTTAAGCTGCTGTTCTTTTTTTCTGAAGAATGCAATTAAATGAGCACCTCTATAAGTGCAAAAATAATAAGTTCTCGTTTAGCATTTACACGAGCAATTATCTCTATTTAACAACATATTAAGAATTTTTCAAGTAATTTAATTTGTAATGGTAATAATCATTAATTTTATCATTTATCAATTTATTTCGGTTAACATTTAACAGAACTCTGAACATTTCTTAAGTAACTCTAACTAACAAGAATCGACATGTTAGTTAGCTTTGGTATCGAATCGCTATTTACCAACGTACCAGCGGGAAAAAACATTAGAAATTATTAAACAACCAACGTCCCAAGGACTACAGGAGAATTTAGTTACACTAACAGGATTTTTCTCAACTTCATCCTACTTTCAATGGGACGGTGAATTTTACAAACGAAAAAAATAGCATTGCTATGGAATCACCACTGTCCTTGCTCACAGCAAACATTTTCATGGAATCTTGTGAGCAAGAAGCCATCGATTACAATAAGAACAGACTCAAATGCTGATATAAATACGTGGACATCACAATAGCATCACCTTCACTATGGAGACTGAACAAGACGGCGCTCTACCTTTTTTAGACGGGCTCGTGAAACGCACCAACGACAGATTGGGTCATGCCGTATACCGCAAGAAGACACGCGTGGATCGTTACCTGCATCCATCATCCACAACAGAGGAGATCTGTTGTAGATACGCTTCTAAAAAGAGCCGAGAAGATTGGCGATGAAGCACAACACGCAAAAAATGCCCTGTAGAAGAATGTTATAACAAAAAGACAGACATATTAAGATCACACAGATGAAAGGAGTATAGGATAAAGATGTAACAATACGCAACAGTAATCAGAAACATATGACAGGCTGAAAAAAGTACCAAGGAGAAGAATATCACCGCACGCTGGAACACAAAATCCCACCAAACAAGATTTTAACTGTGAAACTATAAATTAAGGGCATATACGAAGTAGAATGCAAATGCTGTAAAAGCCAAGTTGGTAAAATAGGAAGAAGCATTCGGTGAAAAGTAAATGAATACCGATGAGATGCGCGGATCAGTGCTCTTCTTTTCTAAGTTCTGCATAATGGTGTCTACTTAAGGTGTAATGTCGTGTGACAAAATAATTTCTCTGACGTTTTATAAGTTGGCTCACTGCAGAAGTCGGTATTTGAAGAGCAAAAAGACACAAATACAAGTCATCTTACACGAACTTAAAACTATTTTATTTAACGTCATAATAAGTACCTAGTACGTAAGTAAAACCAATAACCGACACATAATGAGAACAAAAGGAAAAGATGTGAACTCGTAAAATTATCAAAAGGGAATTATTTTAGTGTTTATCATTGGATAACATCGCCTTTATTTTTTGTAACACCCGAAATTCTACGGGGCATAATACTATTGGCCAAGTCTTGCAAAATTTTGGTTCAGGGATTGCTGTAATGGGATGTTTCCGTAGCACTTTTTCCATCTAGTGCCACAAAGCTTCGGTTGTTGTCTTCAATCCTTTTAAAGCTTCTTTGAGGTGTACGTGTCGTCTTGCTGAAACAAAATATCTTGTGGTGTCAAACATTCTTCTATGCCCAGTAAACGTGATCTTCTAAAATGTTTAAGTGTTTATTTGTATCCGCAGTTCCTTCAATGAATCTATCTCCAATACATACTCCACATCGGAGCGCTCTTCGCTTCATTGTATTCCACACCATCGCTGAAGTATACAATTTTTATGTTAATCTCCATCTTAATCTGTTTACTGTGGCGTTAAAAATTGCTTTTCTTTGACTTGAAATAACAGTTTCAATCAGTTTTGAGTTTGTTATAAGAATATTTTTAAAAACCAAAAAACAACAGAAGATTTGCCTATAAACGCCGAACCCCAGTTTATGAGTCTCCTTGTGATAAGTACATTTCGAAATTCACCTTCTAACATCACTGCACGGAGCACTTAACTGAACTAACATGCCTCAATAATTCTTTTTCATGCTCATTTATTGGCACCTGTAATTTTACTTTTTTCACTTACACAAACTTACTTTTTTCACATATCCTGGCTTTGCGGCGACCGATCCCGATAGTTTTATATATTCTACCTATATTTCTTACGTTGTTGCGATAATTGTAATAAATTTGAAGTTTCCGAGTTTGATCTTCCGGGATTGGAAAATCTAATGAGTGAACGGAACCTTATCATCGAAAATCTTTTTTCTGCCCTTTTTTCAGAAGACAGCTAGTATAAAATGCTTTCTGACAGTTACCAGAAATCGTTTAGGTCTCCTATTTCGAATGCACTACGGCGTTTTATTATATATATATATATATATATATATATATATTAATTTATTTCAATTAATTAATATATATTAATTTTTAATTCTTTGGCATAGAAAGCGATAAGGTTGGTGTTTTCCATTGTGTATTATTAAATATATTCTGTTAATTAATTTTGGATCTAAAACGTAATGTAGTATTTATTGTTTTCTGAGTGTATCGGAAAGATTTCATTAGGTAAGCCAACTGAAATGGGAATAGGCTCATAATAATTATCACAGTAATGCCTATTGGATCTCTTTGGTGTGAATAACACAACGAAACAGTGTCCATTTGTCGATATGTATAAAGCTGCAAGGTGATCAAACTTCATGCAGAATGCAGAGACGAAATGATATCACTCAATACAGTATGAGAAACTGCGTGTATTGAAAGAAAAGTTAATAAAAAATAATCATAGACAAATAACTACGAATTTTCCTTACTAAGGTATACAAACACAATATTATACATTGGAGCAGCACAAATACACTCTTTGAGAAAGCCATCTTTCAATCATATTAAAATTATAGCAGCGTACAATAAGGAGAATTCTTTTATCGAGATGTATGTCACTGTTTAGCACATGATCGGAGTTACGACGTTCTTCGGCTACTTCATAAGCTGTACACGTTTTGCCCACTTTAGTTTCTGTCAATTGTGATACAAATTACATATATATTTATATAAATCAATGCGATAATGAATGAAATTTAATACGTGGTAGTTATGTCTAAGTAAACTAATAGCAACTGACTGCAAGCGAATAAATCACGAGTCTAGATACTTTCCATTTGTTTATATTAGCCAATTAGCTATTTAAGTACGTTTTTCAGTATCAATCTGTTGTAATATTTTATTCTCCGATAGTAATTAATCTTTGTGACATTTAACCGCAAAATGTAAATTATGGCGATTTGAATATATTTTTATAATTTTGCACTCAAATAAATTACCAATAAGGTTATGGTGATTTATTTATATAGCACAAATCTTCAACGTCTTTAGATAAATATGTATGCATAGAAAAAATCAAAGCAAAGATTGGCAGTTCAATGATGCTCTGATTCCATGAATATATCGGTACTACTAGATCCTAAAAATATGATTAAAAATAGAGTGCCACACATAAATTCCGCATTCTTCTTGTCCTTTCTTGTTAATAAATTAAGGTCGCTCGGCAGAAGACATTACGGCTCTTCGTCAGAACATCCATTCGGCATCGTGCCCAAGAACTGAACATTTCAAAAATCACTACGCATCGTATTCTCATGTAAGATCTGCGCAATCGATTCGACGACAGGTGAACGGTGAATTTTCTAACAAAATCATCTTCGGTGATGAGGGGCATTTTAATGTTGATAACTTCGTAAGCTAGCAAAATTGCCGCATTATAAATGAAAATTCACATGAGTTTTACGAGAGGAAAATGTGTGCATGTCGAAGACACACACCATCACAGTGCCAGTTGCCGCAAATTATATGAAATATTGGCATTATTGCAAGAAACATTCCCTGATCGTGTAATCTCCCGGTTGGGCAACTAAAAATTATTGCCTTCATCGTGCAATTTAATTTGGACGTTTCTCTTTGAGGTTTTTTGAAGTAAAAAGTTTATGTGAACAAACCTACGATCATTCAAGTCGTGAAGAAGAAGATTAGGTGCTGTATGTATATGAATACACGAGAAAATCGAACCTTTGCTCGGTCGTTATCAACCACCGGCAGTGCCTACGAGAAATGCCTAAGCACACATGAAGAAGAGCAAGCATATCCAATAACCCGCTGCTCGCTAAAGTGTCGCAGGAGCCGTAGAACCGACCGCCACACAGATGTAAAATTTCTAGAAATCGTGGCCCAATTTCCCAAAGAAAGAAAGCCTTAATTGCACTTGTCAATTAAGCCTAATTGATTCTATTATTCGTAAAGTGTTAAACCCACCTCACCCTGTTAATTAGAAATCAATCTTTCTTTTCAATATATCACTCTAAAGTTAGTACTTCTAACATATACATATTCGTTGCTCTATGAAGGTGAGTACTTTGTGATTTGTCTGAACAATTTTAGCGTGAATTATTTAAATAAGTTGATATGTAATATGATGCTGGAAGTAAGTAGATCATTTTATATTATAAATTATAAATACAAGCTCACATTGTTTATGTAATTTTTTTTTTTAAGTAAACGCACTTTAGACGATTGAAAGAAAATTTTTCTTGTGGCTTCTTCTAAGCAAAAACTTGTCTATCAAACGACATCAAGTGGGAAGTTTTTGCTTATATTCTTGAAAAAATAAGTGCGATAATTAACGATGTTAGCTTATTTTCAAATTAAAGGGCGGTCATCTAATGGTCAGTTGCACCAACACGATTTAGAACGATAGGCGCAACGTGACAACTAGTAAGCAATAAGGTTTCCAGAGATTTCCAGATATCAATACTTCTGACGCTGACATTTTCTTTCTCCTTTGTTAGATATTTTTTATTAACAGTGTACACAATTATGCCCTCTCAATGCCTACTCATCATAAAAACAAAAAAGTGTATTCTTATAAACAGAAATGACCACAACTTCATGAAATTTCGCCTGTATGCGCCGCCTCGTCGTTGAGTCGTACGAATTGCGCACAGGCCATCATTAGGGGACGAAAAAAATGTTGCTTGCTTAGATACCAAGAAGAAGCATGCAAGTGCTTGAACAAGTCGAAAAATGCAACGAAACGTAGCGTATTAAATAAATTTTAAAGAAAATGATTGCTGACTTTGAACCCCAAGTAAAAAATAAAAATTTAAAAATTATCAAAATAAACTCGGGCTTTTTTCAAGAAAAATTGGATGTTACATCACGTTCTTGTTTGTACGCTGCGGCATCAGGAAAATTAAACACTTCACTAGACGCACGTTTCAATAACTAACTGAATTAAGCTAAACTAAAACCACATCATTAAAGTTAGGGAAAGCTGACGGCGATTGTAGTTTATTTAATAAATAGGAAAGTACGTAAATACGTTTGTTTTTCAATTGGTGATTTGTACAATGGTTATTTTCGAGCATATACGAGGACAATATGATAAATACCTGTATTATGGAAGATAACGCAGTTATTTTGCATTTAGTAACTTTATTTTCCGACATAATCTGATTTAGTCCAGTTTCAACTTTTTAAGCCATTTAAATACTAGGATTTTTCGAATCAAAATAGGTCTCTGTTTTGGCCAATGACATTCATCATTTGACACCAAGCCATATTATTTGGCCATTAGTATTGGAGAAAAAGGAAGTCACAGAGGGCCAAATCTGGCGAATATAGTGGATGAGGCACTAGTTCGTACCAAGTCGACCCAATAGATCAGCATAGTACTGTCCTTGTGATTGTCCTTCCTTTCTCCAAATCATTAATCAAGATTGTGCCTTGTGAGTCTTAGAAAAACGTCGCTATAGCTTTTCCGGCTAATGGAATCGTCTCCGCCTTCTTTGGTGCACGTTCACCGGGTAAACCCCATTTTGCCGACTGACTTAGTTTCAGGCATGTAGTAATGTACCCATATCTCATCTATACTTACATGCCGCAGAAACTCTCTTCTTTTGTCCATGTACAAACATGGCTTCTAAGTTATCACGCGATCCCGTTTTTTATCATCAACAGACGCGGCATCCATCTTGCTGATAGCTTTCACATACACAATTTTTGGTGAAGGATATTTAACACATGTTACCAACCATACTAACAATCTGTGTAACACAACGATCTGCTAATGTCATATCATCATCTCAATGAGACGACCTGGCCGTTTCTCACCAAAAACGGATGTTCGGCCACGCTTAAATTCATTGAACTAGTATCTGATGGCAGCTATATAGCAACTATATAAACTTGCTCACTTTCAACACCAAAACAACATCACTCAGTGAATCTCTCGGAAATTTGGCGGACGTCGACTAAAGAATAGTAGTCACAGTCTGTAATGCATAGTTTGACACAACGCGGCATCTGCCCTCAAACACGGGTACTTCTTATTCCATCCTCGCGTAGGGAGACACCAGATATATTAAACCGTAGTCAAATCTTTTGAATTTAAAATGACCCAAATGCTCTTTGAACTCCAATCAAAGTTGCTGTGAAAAATAGTCCAAAATTTTTTAAGATCAGCTTCAAATTTAGCCAAAAAGAGGTTAGCCATAATGTTTGATAGTTAAAATTTAGCGATTCTTATGCTAACTGTAATAACCATAACCACAGCGAGAGAACGTGGTAAGTTTTTGGGGCTAATTTCTATGTAAAGTTATTTTGTTTTAGAAGAATAGATTAGTTATTTCGTAATATATCTGTTTGTAAACTTTTCTTTCTTGATCGTACTGAGGCTGAATTTAGCGACAAACACATTAACAAGCATGAAATGCGCATGCTGGTGAATAAATAAGTCAGTGTCAGCTAGTTATCAGATTTTGTCATTGGCAACAGTTGTAAACAAATCCTAGATTTTGCCCCCGATTATTCTTATTTTTGTTTTATCATCTGTGGTTTATTTTTCTAACCGAACAAACACTTTATATACAACATCACAAATTAAAAAAGCGATATAAACCAGTGTTTTTCAAAGTTTATACATTGATGAGAAGGTAAATAGTACATACGTATGTATATATGTTTGCACAAATAAAATGCGATATGAACAAAATTTATGGCCAAAGGTCGAAAAATGATTTGATAATTGATCTTAAAAACGTACCTGTAAAAAACCTGGTTTTTTTGTATTACATGTATGCATATTAAATGTATTCCTAAAAAAGTACAGTGTTTGATGGAAAACCGATAATATTAGTGAAAAGCGTATCTTAATGTACTTTAACAAAAACTAGAATGTCCATCCGTTCTGTCACCCATCCTTTGTTGTATAAAGACGCAGATATCTACATTAGATCGTACCGTTCGAACGTTTATTATGTAAAATTATAACTACCAACCGGCGCAACCACCAAAAACCCGAGTCCATGCCGTCACCTATGTATAATTTATGATGGTGGACTTCCAAAGGAGCAGCACGTAGAAACTGATTTTGTTGGTGGAAGACCGAACTCAAAATGATATCGACGGGCGATTAATCATTTTGGTTTCTCGCTCTGTACGTGTCCGACGGCAGCAATGTACAGGCCATAGGCTATGCGCGTGAAATCCTAAAGGGACGATTTGGGAACAAAAAAGAGTTCGTTAACCCTAATCTGCGTTTCTGCCATTCACTTTTTTTTCAGTTCTCATTAAGATGAGATTGAGTTACATAGGTTTGATTAAGAGCGAACTCAGTACGTAGATACACGATGTTTATTGGAATATTCTGGCTGTTCATCACAAATAAAGGCCTGGTTGTATCCAAGCGACAAGTGATTGGAAAATAAAAAAGACATTAAAGGCACTCGATAAAGTTGTTCCTATTTTCTTTCGTTTGTAGTTTTGGTAGAATAAACACCAGTGTATATTTCTTTGTTTCGTCAATTACTTTTCTTTAGTATCCCTTGGAAACTCGATTTTCTGAAGCAGACTAATTACTTCTTCCTTGTAGTTTCATAATACGGAATTAAATTTGGGCTTCGCTAAATAACTTCTCTCGAATAAATATCAAACTATCAACATATACGTTTAGTATTCACATTTTCAAAAGTTTTGGAATATATTACAAGTGTGCGATTTCTGACATCTCCAAAGGTGTTACATTCTTTCCAACATGGTTTTCTTGGAGGTAGAGGGGTTAACACTGCTCTTGCCGATTTTATAAATAAAATAACAAGCATAACAGATAAGAAGACATTGTTCTAGGATACGACAAAAGTATTTGACTGGGTCGACTACCTTGTTCTGTTACATAAATTGTCGTGTTACGGAGTTCGAGGTAGTGCTCTCTATCTTTTCGAGTCACATTTATCTAATAGGTCGCAAATAGTTCACTGGAAGGCATGTGATGGGGGATGTAAGGGTCATTAAATTATTAAAGCGAGCGATCAGAATAATTAAATTCGCTAGAAATGTGCCGACAAGTTTTTCGAAATATAAGTATTATAAACTCTATCTTCAATTTATGTACAAGAGGTACGCTGCTTTGTGTTTGAAATCTTCTTTTTATTTTTTTCTGCTCTTTCTTATTGATTAATATTTTGATGCGTTGTCTTTAATTATTGTTAGAGACTATCATTAATATTACTGCTACCATTACTATTAATTGTAACAACATTACAGCGCCAATTTTAATTTGAATGACTTATTTTATAGTACAGTTTGTACTTTTGTTTTCTCAATATCTATCTAATGAAAGGCTCCAGACTTATACACTTGTCTTATTTAAAATATAATTGTTCTAGTAGTTAAATTGTTACGTTTCGTTCAATATAGTTCGAAAATTCAACTAAAAACACTCACATTTAAACAAGGTATACATAGCTATGTATAACAATAACGCACAAAATGTCTAAGCGTCGATGTTTTCCGTCTTAAAAATTAAATAAAAAATAAATTCAAATATCCTTCGATTATAATGCAATTATAATTGTTTTACAGTTTTATTTCAATTTTGATAATCTTCTGGGTTCTTTGAGTATATTCCACAAATTTAGAATTATTTTAATCCTACGACAATTTTTGCTTCGTATTAACCGCGGCCTTATAATGAGCGATTAGATCGAAACCAGTTGCTATCCGATATTAAACAAAGTTTGTGAGAAGAAGACCTTTTGTTACGTTCCCAATTATTATCATTATATTTTGAAACAAATTTTCTCCGATAGGTTACTATCCCAATACCAACCTCTAACAAAGGATTTCACTGGACTATAGACGCATGGCTTTTTTGTTAATAAAACTATTACATTCTCACTACGTGATCAATATCGTCGAATTCTTGGACAACACGAATTTTATACGGATATTTTTCGAGATCACTTTTAAAAATGTGCCGACTTTCTAGATGAATGATCTGTAGGCCGCGTCACATCCGCAGTAGTTTCAGCAGTTGATTTCCTAAATCTACCGTTACAGGGTTTGTGCACCATCATGAACTTTAACAACGAAGTGAACAATTTGTTGACATAAATCAAGATATGGAACTGCAAAGTGTGTAAATGAAGACGAAATTCATCCATACCTAGTTGCCTATCATGAAAATTGTTTTCAATGAAAAATGTTTGATGGAAGTCCATAATGATTGTAACACTCACTACATCATGGAAACAAAATATGGTGAATACCAAAAAATGCGCGTTGACGATCCTTCATAGATAACAGAAAGAAGATGAATATTCCGCAGCAAAAGGAGGACAAAGAAGCAATAAGAACAACTTAAGAAGGCAGAAAATAAGAATCCGAAACCTGCAAAAGTCCATCATCTATGCCAGAGGATCAGGACCGAAGATAAAGTATGAAAACTTCCTAAAGTAAATAACGAAACAGTGCGAAAGTTGTAACTGACCTCAATGAAGAATTCACAATTTATGCATCCAATTACATCTCGCCCCATTTCCAAGAAAACCAATATTCTGGAAAAGGAACTCGATAATATCGTAGAAAAACTGGAGGAAAAGATCAACCAACACCCTTTTATAATTTCATCTCACAGAATGAAAGAAAATGTCTTTCTTCCCCGGAAATTACGAACAGCGGTGTACCTTTCATAAGTATTTCTACAAAATCGGGTACACTAGATTCTTCGCCACAAAAAAATTGTAGCACCTAAAAGCACACGTAAAAGGGGAATTATGTTATATGACAGAACGGAATCAATTACGACATTGGGGAGGTCACTATATCGAACAAAAGCTTCTGAGTACTCATAAGCACACGTAACTTTCTTAACTTCGCCATCGATGTTTTCAATATCCTTCTTTCCCCTCTGTTTTAATCGTAAGGTGAAACATGTAGGACACACCTGATTAAGGTAGACAATCAGTTCGAACGTTCATGTTTCGTCCCTTTTTCCCAGATACTGGAATTTAACGGCTATTGTTTCCTTTTACGTGCACGTAATCCGTGAGATAAATCAGTGACTGTGCCATACATTAATTAAATGAACTGTGACTGTATAGCATTCTGATTGAAATCCTCGATCGCTTCGAACCGGTCGAGTTCCTATTTTACTGTTTGGATTTCGATCCGTACCTTAATTATGATTTTAATTAGACCGATACAGAGAGAGATTGGCCTCTTTATCCGCCCATTAGATTCTTTTTTGTTTTAAACAGACATCGCGGCAATTATTTGCAGCGATCATTCCGGGCGTAACTGTCAGATGTTCCGTACCTATTCGATATATTTACGCGACAAATGCTGCACCGTCAACCTTCGAATCGCCCTCATTCCTCGTATTCTCGGATCTGCTAGTGCAGCAATTCTTTTGTTTTTACTTGAGCGTGTGATACGTTTAGTTGAGCTTACTTATTATCGCATACCAGCGGTATTCGGTAAAATAACGGCACATAGCAAAGAAAAATCTCTGAGAACCACCATAGAATGTTGTATCTTCCTTATTGGAGATGGAATTTATGTTCGATAGTCTTAAATAAGCCACATTTCTGTTAATTTATTTCAGGTCTATAACAAAGGAGCAAATACGAGCGATATTGATCGAGGTCCTGCTTCAGTACATTCTCATGATCTTCCCGTTTCCTTAAAGAGTATATTAGATATATTACCTTTTTGGGAATCTCTATTAGGTTATATCATGGATGTAAAATACGTTGTTAAACTTAATAGGATTATCCAAAGTTTTTTTACTTTTTTCTGCAACATTTTTCCTATCGGAATGACAATTATAGAAGAAGTGATTTTCATAGAAGGAGTATAGTGGTTTTTAATTTCGTTATTGACTAGTAACTAACCGTATTAAGAAAACTCTCGGGCGACTCGGCAAGATATCATGTGAATGTCCATAAAAGTTCGTATATTTGTCTAACAAACTACATATTTTACCGTTTTTATTCATTTTCTCTCCAAATTATCGGAGTATTTTAGTTAATTTCGGAATTATAGATATTAGAAATTGATCCTGCAATGTATGTAGGTTAAACTAGTATTGACGTTTGTCGTTTTTTTTCTTTTGCTACTAATAAAAAGAATTGCTAAATTAATTGTGATGAAAGCTAACATTTCAACATTTTTTAAATGGAACATTCTGTATACGTTTAAAATTGTTAGCGGGTTATTAAATTTAATACTTTTAATAAAATGACCTAAAACGAGTAATAATTAATAATATATAAATGAAATAAAAATAATAACAAATATAAAGATCTTTAGTTCATTTCAATGGATAATTCTTGAGAAAGTAGGTGAAAGTTATTTCGAAAATAGGACAACAAATGTAGGAAGCAAATTCTTACTTCCTTTTTTTTTTGTAAATTTGCCCAAATGCAATTCTTAACTAAAAGATAAAACATTAATGTGGGAAGCGTTGGTTAGCGTTTTTTGTCTTCAGATTGCTTTTGCCATGAGTGATTCCACCAACACCATGAACAGCATTTTCTTTGGGTTATTGTTTCTATGTATTTTTTAATGTGTTATTATCGTTCTTATCTAACATTTGTGTACTTACCAGAAACCATATATCGTAGCGCGATTGTTTGTATGGTTGCCGTCCCGTCATTCCACCACTTTTGCGTCTGTTATTGATAATTTTATTCCACTTGAAAAAATATTGAGAAAAACAGGGTCAAAGTTCGAATATTAGAATAAAAGGAAACTAAATTTATTGACCAGAAAAAACAAAAATAAGCACAGAAGTGACAGTTTTTATTTCATTATACTAGATGTTCAAAATGATGACCCTGTACCATTTGACAATACGCAATGCTATTATAAAATTCATTTCTTACATTTTGAAGAGTTTAACGTGATATTTATGTAATCTCATGTTGATTTCTTTTTCCGGATTTCCGAATTTTTTTTCAGCCATCTAAGCAAATTCGGTAAATTGTTTACTATATTATGTTTGTGTTTCCATAGATTCTCTTGTTTTTTGTTCTAAATAATGCGCACGTTTATTTCGGTTAACCCAGCGCAGTGACGGTACTGTTAGGCAATCGACTTGTTGCGCTCTATTAATATGCTTCCATACCATGATATGCATATTTTATGGTTAAGAATAATAATAATAATAAATATTGCAATAAACAGGGATTATCTAATTTTTGTTGTATTTATTTAAGAATTAAAATGATGTCAAAAAAAAGTAGAAAACATTCAAACTTCAAAATTTCAATTAAGGAATTTCAATAATGTAGCCAATAATGAAACATCTGTATAATTTCCATATAAGATAAATGAAGTGAAATTATTTTTTTTTATTAAAGTTTAGTCTAGGAATGTATAGTTTACGTTTATTGAATGTTTGTTTATGTCTTGATTTGACAACAAATCATCGGACATCAGAAATTCCAGAAATAATTTTACTACAAATGGATGCAGCTTTATTCTTTGTACGCCATCAGCAAGTTTAAATAGTTCATCTAAATTATTAGCAATACAGTTCAAACTAAAATTCAAATTAATCAATTAGCATCAAAGCAGCTAATTGTTAACACGTTTGGTACATTTTTATACGCAGCTGGATGATGTACGTACTCATATACGTTGACGATAAGTTCTTTGATGCAATGCAAATTAAGTCGATTCCGTCTGCTCCTAAATATTGGAACCGAAAAACATACCTTTAGCTTTGGTTATTATTAGGAACTATCAATTTTCGACAGGTGATTTCCCAAGACGGTGATAGCCAATCTAATTCACCAAATTGATCTGTACAAGCAGATATTTTGGTGAAATACTGACTTTTTTGAAATTTTGGGCAGGTAGTAAATACATTGTGATACGTGGTCTCGGATGTATTGCAGACCTTGATTTTACCTTGATTTGCAAACAAAGTCCTCGACCGCGGAACGGCTCTTACGTTCCCTGCGAAACGATCTTTTGCCGTTTATAGGTTGGAATTAAACGAATTAATTGTAAAAATTGTTTACATCTAGAAGCATTCAATATTTGACAAAAATAAATAAAAAGAGTGAACTTCTATACTGAAATTACTAGGAAGGCATGACTTATCAAACTAAAACGAAATATGCTCTGGACTCACAAAATATAAATGGCATACCCTCCAGTGCGTGGGTGAGGTCTTTCAGACTCCGAGGTGCTTTTGATTCTGTGCTATTTTTTTCACCCGTTCCCAGAAGAGTTAATAGAAAAAGAAACGTGGAAACTTTATAGCTCAAACGATATTTTTTTATAACATTTTTTAATTAATATTTTTGTAGGAATAATTGTTTTTGAAGTCTAAATTTAGCCAACTTATCTTTATATTCATTAATTAAATTAATGAAAATAAAAAAACAGTGTTTCAAGTAATTATCAAAGTAGCAACGAAGGTAGAGCAAAAAAGTATTTAAAAAGTAGTTGTTGTTAATCACTAAAACACTCCAAATACGAAGTTTCGCGGAAAAATTGTAATTTTGTAATTTGTCTACATTTCTGTGTAAACTCTGCTTAAGATCTCCTAAATTAGGTGGTCAATTTTTATATATTTTATTTTTTAAGTACCTCCACAGAAAGAAGTCTAAAGGGGTCCAACAGAGAGACCTAATCGGCCATTCCATCGGACCTCTTCTTCCAATCCATCTTCCTGGAAGTACTTGGTCCAAATGGCGTCGAACATTATTTGCATAATGATGCAGAGCGCCATCATGTTGCAGCCAAACGTTATTGTTCGGTAGTTCAGGATTGTTTGCATGGGAAATAATGCAGCTAATGTACGCATCAGTAGCCAGTTCCAACTACAAAAATTGCAGATATCTTCCTCCAGTTAAATTATTTGCAAAAAAGAATGGGCCTGTAATTTGGTCGCCAATAATTCCTGCCCATTCATTAATTTTCTGAGGATATTAAATATAAATTTCCTGTATCCAATGAGGATTTTCTCTAGCCCACAATATCTACAATTTACGAAAATAAAACATTGGATCGCGATTACAAGTTTCCATCATTTGTTCACAGAATTCTTGTCTACGATCAAAGTCACCTTCTGCCAACTCGTGAAGCAATTGTAGCTTATTTGGGTAAAGTTTTTGAACGTTCAAAAATTTTAAAACCGAACTGTGGCTTACATTGTAATCCAAAGCAATGTTTCTGCTAGTTGAATGTGGATTATTTTCAATTTCTAAAAGCACGTCAACTGGTGCATCATCATTTAATGCCACCGGACGTCCACTTTCTGGAAGATTCTTTACACTGCCGTGTTCTCTAAATTTGTTTTTGATTCTACTAATGGTAGATTGATTTATGGGCTGATTTCGATACTTATCTCTAAAAATCTGACACACTTCTTGATGTGATCTGACTCTGTCACCATAACCGATCCATCGTTTGTTTCTCGCTTAATTGCACAATTTTTATTGATAAAGGAGCTTACTAAAGGTAAAATCCACTTTAAAACAAGCAAATGACAATAATTTTATTGCGTACTTTTGACAAATGAAACTATGTTCTTGTTCGTTAACTGCACGTTAACTACGTTAATTAATCTAAACTTTGACACTGTTTTTCTCCTTTTTTTTCAAATGCGACATATTGATAATTTTATACCGTTGAAAACGAAATAAAAAGTACCACTGAAATTAATAACAAAAAAGTTGTTATTTAAAAAAACATTTGATAGCGTCATAACTTTGAAAACAAATGACGTAACAAGATGATAACGATGTAGTATATCGTAAAATAATTGAAATCGCTATACCCCTTCGAGATTTTTTCAAAAAAATAAGTATTAACAAGGATAATGAATTTATCCGTTACTTTCCTTCCACGCTGTATAAGAACTCTCTCATCCTGTGAAATACATTTCTTTTTCAAAACACCAAAGCAGAAGGTCCTACAATTGCTTGAAACAGTTTTATTATTTATCACGCAACACAAACTGGAAAATCATGCAAGCAAATCTATCCCTTCGTCTATCCCTTCCTTAGCAACGAAGGGAGATAATAGTCAGTTCTATAAGAGAAATGTGCCTTAACAATGAGGAATTTTCATATTTCGTAAGTGAAGAACAGTAAGGAAGTTAAAAAAATAAGAGAAAAAACTGAAAATTAAAACAAAATCATGGATTTTTCATTTTATAGGGATAAATTTGTACCAAGGATTGCTTTTTACATAACTTTTAGGTTAAAATTTGATTTATCCCAAATTTCAGATAATATTCAACCATTTTTGCATTAGGTACAATTACAACGTGCAGAGATATGATTCCTGATTTTCTTTACAGTGTACCCAACGAACTACATATTTCACTATTTTAATCGTTTTGTATCGGAATATTATTGCTAACGACGTTATACAGGTTAATGTAGGTTAAATTGGCATACTCACAGTTTTCTTTTACAATTAACAAGAAAGGTCTGCATAGTGAATTGTGAAGAATACGAACATGTTGGTATTTTTAAATAGAATACGCTTAAACATATTGAAGGATAATTCAATTTAGGACATCACATTTTTAATAAATGATAAGAAAATATAAAGGTCTTTAATTCATTTCAATGATACTAA
This sequence comes from Oryctes borbonicus, assembly GCA_902654985.2. Classification (NCBI taxonomy): domain Eukaryota; kingdom Metazoa; phylum Arthropoda; class Insecta; order Coleoptera; family Scarabaeidae; genus Oryctes; species Oryctes borbonicus. The sequence goes on from LR736863.1 coordinate 4,859,158, forward strand.
AAAGGTGGGTGAAAATTACCCCGAAAATAAGAAGTAACTTTTCTGCCTCTTACAATAGAAATAATTTTGTACCTGCGACTGAATGTTACCCCTATGAGTGAAAGTTAACCGGCAAATAGGAAGCAACTTTGGCACATTCTAAAAGAATTCATGAATTTTACCTCTGCAAGTTGCAGTTATAACACAAAAATGGTTGAATATTACCTGAAATTTAGGGTAAACGAAATTTGAACTTGTTGTAAAACACTATCCTTAATATAAATTTAGCTTTATAACATTAAAAATTAACATATTTTTGATTTATTTTACATTCTAATATATACTCCGATAAAAGTTGCAAAGTAACATTAAATTCCTACAAACTTTCCTAATTCGAACCAGTTCAAAATTTTCCTACGGATATCGCAGAATATTACGCATCCAATCGATAGAGAACACCCAAATCCAATTATAAATCGAGAATGTGCACGACAATGATAATATTGACTTTCGCCGTGCAAACAGAAAATGGCCTACTTGTTTCTTTTATTGGAATTTGCATCACATCATTTCATTCAGAGATACGTGACTTAAATGTTGAACGACAGAAGCCGAGAGATAGTCGTAGAGAAAGGGAGCAAGGAAAAAAACACCAGCCTGGCTGCCTTCATTCTGTAATTGGCGGACGGATTCTTTTTTTTATTGTTCATTATTCGTTTTAACATTGTGATACGGTTGCAAAAGAGCCCCGCGTTCTTGAAGATGTATGAGTGTTGAATTAAATTGATATATTTTCGAATAATCGCTTTACTCTACAAGGTGAGTCGCTACCAATGAATCAATCTGTGTACGAATTATTCGTAGCTAAAGTTTGTATCTAGGTTTGGAAATTGTATTAGCTGGATAATAGTATATTAGAAAACATCTTTCATAAGATGGCGTTTTAACGCACGTGTCTAATTTTTTTTTTCTTTTTTTATACTTGCTGTACACACGAAACAAAATTCGAAAACATGTTATTGGCATATTCATTTCATACATTCATAGTTTTGGGTTGGCCACCAGTAGTCCACGCACTTGACCTCAGTGCTCTTTGTACTATCCTTAATGCAACACTCGTTTCCACTCAAGCAGCTTAACGTCCTCTATAAAAGCCATTATCTTGCCAAGAGCATATTTGAGTACTTACAAAGGCTCCATTAGATTCTCCTCGAAATGTTTCTTCCTGAGCGCCTTTAGTTTCTCACGTATGCAGATTACATGCAAACTCGTTTCTTCTTCTAATTCACATTTTCTATACTAAGATTCGCTTACTCGAGTTATGTTATATAGATGCTTTTTTAGTAGCCAGTGTCTAGTCACCAACGCGTTAATGGTGTTTATTTCTTTTTGCTACGACTAATTAGGTCAATTAGTTCTTTAGTTTATAGTTGATCTTCAGTCAACCTCAATTTCTTTATATGTTCTCTATCTAACCGAGACCAGATCTCCTTTGTACCAGAGTTCTTTGTTATCCACGTACGGGCTCTGATCCTATAAATATTCTTTTAGAACCCTACTATTCTAGTTCGTCGGCCATTATGTTAGCCTTAATATCCTTATGTGCCGGCACCCAGATCAAAGATGATATCTTCAGATCTTCAGATATCTTCTACCAGTTTATTGAGGACCTGTTTACAGTGCCTTACTAGCTTTTACCTAGTAATAGAAGTCATAACTGCCTTTATAGCTGCTTAGCTATCAGTTATTATGTCTGTTTTGCTCCTGCAATCTCCCTTCGCGATGATTTTAGTACAGGTTCCGGTTCCCGTGCCTTGACTGAATTGCGACCCAGTCATCAGAATCACTGAAGTTACTCTATGCTTGATCCCTATTCGGCATTGAAGCTTTGTTATTGGCGTATTTTCAAATACGAAGCAAATCAAAGAAGTCTTCTATTTTATGATCTATATACTCCATGTTACGTTCATATCTTAGTATTTACAAGAATGTAGACACATCAAACTACTCTAAATCACAAGCGTTTTTGAAACTTTCATCAGTAAGTTTCGAACCAAAAAAATCTAAAAATATTAGAGATTGAAAAACTTAATATAAGCTGAGAAAGCTGAACAGAATGTACCTCACAATAAAAGTATGGAGTAATGTTTACACTGTTTTAAGTATTATAATGATGTTTAAATTAAGATGTCTTAACAATAGGTTCCGCCGGTACACGTAGGCGGGAAGAACTAATCAAAATAAAAGGACAAGATATTAAAAAAAAAGTAATGTTTCAAACATTTTTGCAATCACAACTACATGGACTGCTTTAGTAAAAAGTATGGTGATTTACGACCAAAAAACATTACTTTTCAACTTTTGTTTGTTACATGTAGCAACTAGTACTGCATATCTGCTTCCATGGGAATTAACACAATTGAAGAATTGCCTAAAATAATTGCAGCTTTTCTCAAATTGCTAAATTCTGAGGGTATTTTGTTCTATTAGCCAACGCCGGTAGTGTCAGGTAGACATTTTTGTGTTTCGCAGGTTGTAATGCACTAATATTAATTGTAAAGCTTATAAATTTGCTAACGAGAATGCAACAACTCATCAATACTTTGTTTCTGCTCATAATTTGCCTAAAATAATAGTAAGTGTCCATGTATCGTCTCAGGTTTCTCTACCAGTATACAATAATTACAATAATCACAACAGTCAAAGTCATAATTAAGTAAATGTACCTATTTAGCACAAGTTATGTTTTGTACTATTGGACATATATACTGAAAATGTTTTAATACGAGGGAAATAGTATAGAAATAATTGATTTTTTGAAATTAATTAATTAATTAAATTAAAATTAGGGTTTGTGGAACTTGAGAGTGTTTCCAGAACACTCTTGCGGCAATTTATGTTGAAGTAGTTGATAATAAATTGGTTTTAATGACTATTAGAATTAGAAACAAGAAACTAACTTGGAATTGCGACGTTCCAACAGAAATTCTTTAGCGTTTCCGCACCCTTTTCTTTAATAGCGATTGCTTTAAACACAGCTGATTTTGGTGATTTTTACCTTGGAAAAGATATTTTGATGACGAAACTCATTTAATTTTAGAAATAGCATAATGCAAGTGATGTAGGGACGCAACTGATACACTGTTTCTATGCTATTCCATGATTTTTTACATCACAAACAACTGTATATTAAATTTACTGACAAACATGACGATATTTACGATACGACGATATTTAATTTGCGAAATCACGTAGAATGGAGATACGCCTGAAATTATTCTGAAGACTAATTCAGTATGAGGTAAATGGAGGAAAGATGTCCAGACCTCACCAAATTCTTTAATAAATAGCTACCGGTTTTGAGCTGTGCATAGTTCATTTCAAGCTAGTTGAAAGCTATTCAGAAAAATTACAATTGAAATAAAATTATTAGATAAAGTATTAACGTCGGACTAAGTTAATACTAATTTTAATTTAATTCAAATTACAAGTAATTATGGAAATTTATAAAATACGACAAAATAGTGTAGCAATATAAGGTGAAAGCAATGTTTCTTTGTGAAAGAATCTGAATGTTCCACAGATATTTTCATAAAGAAAAATCTTTTCGGCTTATACTGCTACTATATGCTGTTATATTTTATAAGTTTCCATAATTACTTATTCCATTATTTATATTCACCACCTTATTAATTAATTATTTATACCGAGAGAAAGGTTGCATTAATATACTTTATTCATTAATCTTATTTCGCTTGTAATTTTTTTGGATGGCCTGAGAGTAAGTTGTATGGCTTGAAATTGGTAACTATTTATTAAGTGTTCTGTGAGATTTTACCATTTTCTTTCCATATACCTCATTATTTTAAAGATTGTTACAGGGAAGTTTTACACTAAATCGGCTACCATTGTTGACTGGACTTAATATAATCTTCTACCTCCTCCCTCTCCAGATAGTAGGAAATAAAAGAAGCTGAAGCTAGTAAAAACCAACTTATAGCGGCCAGGAAAATTTTGATTTTGAACGAGTGAACAGTGTTCGTGCTAGTAATGGCAGCTAAGCTAGATGTTCTAAATTATAACATGCTGTAATACTACAACTGCGTTTGTTTATTTCAGATCTCGTAACACTCATTAAGAAATATGCCCAACGGAGTTGTCACGTCGTCTATCAGAGATACCATCAAATAATAAAATTAATGTAATTAGTTCATTTCATTTTCGTATGCAAAATAAGAAAAAACAATTTTTATTTATTTAATTCAGAAAAATTGACAGAATGTACAGGTGAACACAGGAAAATATCATTGATGTAAATATGTAGGTTCAATAATTGTCGCAAAATTTTGCAAGTATCTTTCAGAGTTAAAAATTCCGTTATATCTGTAGGGCTCAATTATCCTGCCACGGAAAATTCCTACCCACACATTGAAACTGTAACATCCTTGCTTTCTCCTCTCAACAGTAACATGGTGATTTTCATGCGACCAAGTATAAGAATTAAACCCGTTAAAAATCTTTTATTTGCTTATTTACCACCATCCATAGCCATCGTAAAATAATGTGAAATGAAGAAAAACAAATAATTTAAAAATTGTTTAAATAAAATATCAAGTGTGTTATATCATTCTAAAGGTAATTTTATATGCTTTTCAATAGTGTAAAAATATATAGAGTATTCCATATAAGAAAACACAAGTCTTGATAATATCTCAAAAAATAGGAGTTTAAGAAAAGACAAAATTAGAGCATAGGATTCTGCGTCAAAAAGCGCCCTAATATAGTTTTTATATAGAACAAGCATTTTCACAAAAGAAAGGTTACAAAAATTGCACATTTTAAGAAAACGCTTGTATCTCTTATATTAAGGCAGATATAAAAATAAGGATTTCAGCAATCGATTTCTCTGTAAAATCGAGCTCAGAAGCTTAGGTCAGTTTTTGTCTAATTCCTTTAGAAATATAAGTTCCCTGTTAAAAGTATCGAATTTGGCCCACCTTGTACATATATGACAGGTTGTTGATCATTTATAGCGATGAATCAAATCATGGACCAAGAATTCCGTAGCTAAGTTATTTTAAATAGTATTGAAGATATGTATCTCATTTGGCAGTATATTGTAAATTTAACACGTTCGACCAATTGTTAACAGTGTGTGCCAAACAATTTCAAACATTTGAAGAAATTAATATAATAAATTATTAAATTCGGTACATATACAGCGGCGCGCCATTATAGAGTCTCGTGCTTCATTTTGCGACAATTCATTCGATTAAAATAACAAGAATAGACGGCAATTAAATTGCTTAACAAAAGTCAAGTGTTTATTACAAATTAAAAGTTAAAAGCATCCAATCAAAAACTGAAAACGGTATTTCTCCCAATCCGCATCATGTCTCGTTTTAGATCATAAACTCGGTAAATAAATCTAGACAGTGGCCGTAAATTGGACATTAATAAATCCACCAAGCTAAGAATGCTGTCTGCTCAATTTACTATTTTTGAAATAACTTTAGAAAAACGTTGATTATATTTTTATATCTTCTGTTTCTCGCGCTTATTAAACTAGTGAAAGGAAATGAGCAGGTTTATTTATTATTTAGGCGGCCTTTTTCTATAAAAAAAAAACCATCACGGTTGTCATCAGAATTTAATGGAGTTTAAATATACATACGCGTGTTATATTGCCCCAAGATACACCGAAAGTATCTGGCACACCTGTCCAGAATTATTAAGAAATTAATGGTTTGTATTAGCTTTTAGCTTGAAACATGGTTTGATTCTATTTTTCCTGCAATTAGTGATGTCACTCTGTCTTATATTTATTAATTTAATCGTTAATAAGACGGTTGTCGTTTTTAGAAAACGTGTTGATTTGATCATATTTTGGATGTAACTTTTGCGTGGAAATTTTAAAATGGTCACGTTTTTTTGGAAACCACTAAAAATAATAGGCAATTTGTTACGTTCTATTTTTGGTATAAATCGACACAACATGTTAAGGTGTAATGTGTGTGTGTGTGTAATTCATACGTATTAGTTCCAAATTACCAGCTACCTTTGGAAGAAATTTTTACACCTGCGGAGTAGCCTTGTAATGTAACGAAACTAATGTACATACCTATCGATATTTGTACTTTTTTTTGTATATTTCTTCAATTTTGCTAATTCTGTAACTTGTGATCTTACATTTCAATCACTTCTGTGAAATAAAGTAAACCATTTTAACATTTTTCGTTACTTCATTTATAAATTAGAAATTAGGTAATAACAAAATGATAGAATATTATTAGGTGTACATTATTACATATTACTATAATTACTAACTTGTTTTGCTCTCTTTTTTCTTTTTATTGCCTTTTTTTCGTTGTACATTGCCGTTTTCAAATTATTTAAAGTGCCTCTTTCTACATTTGGTACCCTTTTTTATGTTTTTAGTGCCCAAAAATCCAGACTTTAGTTATTATATAACCCATCAAACTAAAATATTTTTCATTGTACCTTTAAAAATGTAGGACTTAAAATATTTTTTATGTCCATAATTGTTAAACGAAGTTAAGTACCTATCTTTCTCCTCTTGCTCCTAACACTACGTCTAGCCTTTTAGGTATCCCTGCAATTAACGTATTTTTGAAAAATTTTGTCCCATTCTTCCAAAAGTGCATTTCTAGGTTCTTGTAGGTCCTCAGGTGCACGATTTCTATGCTTTAACTTTTTCCCAAGTCTGTCCCAAACATGCTCTACTGGGGTTAAATCCGTACACATTGCTGCCCATTCCAGCGTGTTCATGCCTATCGTGTGATGTATTATCATGCATCAAAAGAAAGTTGTTAACAATATATTGTGCGAACGGCACAACAAGGACTTCTCAAATGTCTATCACGTATTTCTTAGCTGAGTATCTACCATCTACAGTGTGAAACTCTGTGGCCGCTCCCAAATAAATACCATCCGATACCATCAACGATCTCCCACCATAAGAAACTTCTTCTACAATGTTATATTGGGTATATCTTTCATTTGATCATTGTCACACTTTTATGCTTCCATCATCTGGCCAGAGACAAAATATAGGCTTATCACTGAAGAGCACCTGACCCCGATCCCGTACAGACCAACGTTGGTTTGAAGCAAAGGTCTTACGAGCTACTCTGTGTTGTCCGTGTTTTTATGCTTATATTCATCTGACGTACTTGTTGAAGGTTGCTTCTGATTTCTGAGGCAATGGCACTCCTATTCCTAAGCGCATAGCTAACAATAAATCTCTCGTCCTTGTTTGCTGTTGCTTTTTTCGACTTTACCTACGATTGTATTGCCCGGTCTGCTGATGTCCTCACACAACATAACTTTAATTTCAGTAAAATCACGCATTTCTTATCGACAGTAAACGTTGACATTAACAAAGATTATTGCAAATCTCACAAAACGATCTTAATACAGATCATACACAGATAAACAAACAATTGTGTTTGAAAGTATCCAAAATTATTTATTTATATTTACGTAATTGATTATATATGAAATACTACTCAAGATCAATGAATGCGTGTCAAAAAAATTGGCTTTAGCTATTAGTGTAGTTCACGAATTTTTAATTGTGTTGACTGACTTGATGATCAGATTTGCTATTTTATATATACACTTGCAGTTTTTTATTCTCCTGATGAAGCTCTAAATAAAGATCGAAATATTGAGAGATCGAATCAAGGAATCTCCTTTCTTCTGTAAACTTCCATAGACCACATGCCTGCTTATTCAACTAATTTTATTTTCTAACGTTGTAAGGACGGTCATAGTCATTGTTTTTAACTTTTAAGTAATAATTCTAATAAATTAAAATCAATTTATTGTAGCCCATGTCTTCTGTTTATCGAGAGAGGTTCAATAAAGTATTAAATTTTATTAACTCCCAGCATTACCGTGTCCCAACGAACTGCTAATTCGGAAGAGTTATTAAAGAATATCCCATTTTATGATAATAGAACTCCTTGTTATATACAATATCTTTTGATTCTAAATTGTTTAACGGCTCCATTAGAAATTGACGCAATTGTCTGGGTTTAACGGCTAGACAAGTACCTAGACTACGTACCGGATTAAAATCGGTATTTATGCTGAGTATTGCTCTTTCTAAAATGGGAAGTGGGGGCACTAAGAAAGGCAAGCGTTAGACACTGTTATACGCCTACTTCACCAGACATCTCTACGATCTACAGTAATGTTGTTTTGGTGGCTTCACGATCCAAATAACCGCTATTGCTACTGCGAAATGACCGCTAGGGACTATCTCTCGAAGAACTTTATGCTCCTTTTTAGGACGGCGAGAGTATATCTTTAAAAGTACCGCTTTAAGCAGAGACATCTGGTATTTATTAATATTAGTTCTATTTGAAAAATAGAAAATGTAAACTGGCATTTTACAGGATAAAATCCTCACCAATGTGCTTGAAGTTATAAAGTCAGGAATTCATAGAGCAGTATTTTGAAATCCTGGCGCCGAAGATGTTTAATTGCAAGTGAATTGGGAATATATTTTCTCCTATTTACTTCCTGTTATTTATTTTATAAGGTCAAATTGGGAAGAAGTAAATCCCACTGCAGGTAAATGTAAAACCATAACCTAGTTTACGACATTAACATAGATGTAAACACGTTATTTAGGATGGTCGTAAATTTTATAGTGGTACCCCGATTTAATTTATATCCTAGAGCTTTTGTAACTCTTAATATCTGTTTCTAATGCAGTCCCGTTATTGGGGATATTTCATTGCTAGATGGAGAAAACGACTTAATAATAAAATTATTTAGTAAGGTTTATTACCCAGCAGAAGTTTCCAATTACTGGGTACTTAACGAGACAAAAGTAAGATATGATCAATGCCTCACTCTTGCCGGCACCAGGTGAGTTTAGGAAATCTACGTCGGATCAATTCCAATTGGCGTTTATGCGTTATGCGTTATATAATAAAAGTACCATATGATGGACACGTATTACGGACGGTATATAACAATGAGTTCAGTATAATGACTTTTGGTTGCTTCGTTGGTAAACTATCTGCAATTTCGCAGATATACCAACAGATCTTCTAGCCGCGAGGTGAATACTGATAAAGTGTTACACAAACGTGAGTTCAATATCAAACAGAATCTGTAGATCGTTAATTAACTTGGCACGTCTGATGTTAACGAGATTAAGCTTATAATTGTAAGTAATGGACGTAGATGCACGTCTGATTGAGAAAACCTTACATTCGCTAATATTCAGAAGTAGATTATTTGATACACATTATTGAGATCGGCAATGCTCGAGATTGGATATCTTACGATACAGCTTCAAGTCGTCATCAAACAATAAAGCATTCAATAAGTTAAAACCAAAGATCCAAGATTAGACCCCTGAGGGACTCCCGGAGAAGCAACATATTTACGAGAATAGAAACCATTATGAAAAACATATTGAAGTATACTGGTCACGTAAGATTGAAATAAGTGTACAAGCGAATCGCAAAACCCAAAAGACATAAGTTGATATGATCTTAGAGAATGGTCGAGATGGTCAAGTGCTTTTGTAAGATCGGTATATATGATTAACTTACACGCGAGAATCCATAGCATGGGACAAAAGCTAAATAAATTAACGAAGATTAGTTACAGTAAATCTTTTTTTAGTGAAGCCGCGGCAAGGTAGAATAGCGGTGTACAAACATTATATATAAAATTAGTAAAATATCTACGTAGTTTAAGAAGTTTAATGCTTTTCCCTATAAAGTCGTAAGACCAGGATATTCGGTAAATGTAAATGGAAGCAAAGAAGTTGGCATTTTTCGTGTTTCTCCGATCATTATGCAATATAGATTGGTTTCCATTCTGGAACTTCGTCTAAGTTGCATCATCGTATGTGATACCAAACGCAACACCCTACAGAAAGTTTCGTGCAATAATTGCATGGGGAACTTCAGCAGAAGAATGTAGTTTCGACATGATTCTAATCCAAAAACCAATCCAGAATACGTGTGTACCATCGTTTTTATTTGTAGTAGGTTCATTATCGTGTTAAATTTAAGATTTCTCAAGTGAATGACAAAATAAAATATTGTGCGAAACACATTAAACATTCGACAGTAGAACAATAACCAAATAACGTTACCTTGTATATGTTAAATAATGCAGTGTTCGTGTATACGCACAAAAAGAACAAACAATTTAGAGCAAAGTGAGAGGGGGAGATTGCGCTTATTGACATTTTTTTGTTTCATATATCACGTTGATAAAGTTTAGCCAAGCAATTCAGATACATCCTGTATCTTATAAAATTCGAAAAAAATTCAGTCAACTATGGAATATCAGTATAAAACAATGCAAATATTAGTTACGTATTCCATCGTTTTTTATTAATTGGTCAATATTTTAATTCTGGTAATTCAGAATTAAATAGAAGAGAAATAAATAGAATCAGATATCGTTCGTTCATCACGTCGTTTAAAACTAATACTATCTCAACATTTAACTCCACATGCATGTAATTGTTAAATTTTATTACCACAAAACGCGTCTTAATTACTCCAAAGAAAATTACGGTACTGTTATAAAATTCATACAACATACATAGGTATTACGATTTAAACGACTTAAGGAATACTTCGTTTACTTAAAAGGATAGGCTGGCTTGGATCATTGTGCGCTAAAGAAGAAACGATGTCCGCAGCTAAATGTTAAAATTATTTAGTAAATACGTCGAATGTACCAGCAGTATGTCAGCGTGCGCCGCGTATGCCTTGAAATAGATGGCAATTACGTTGAAGAACAAAAGTATTTTACTATATTGGCCGCATATTGCCATATAAGACGTGCAAGAAATTCCAACGATTTCCTGCTATAGCAGTGTTGAAATTGTGAACAGTGGTCACCGTTGCAAAAAGCACCATAAATTGTGCTCTGTTATTTTCCTAATGCGACTTGATGGTGGCAAAAATACGGGCATTGTATATTTTTATGGTGAACTATTGAACGTATAACATTGCAAAATGTATAAGTTAAATTTTAGTTTTTCTTAGACGAAAGGAGCAAGAACTCTGAATGCGTTCTTAAATTCACAACAGTAATGTAATATAATGTTTACTTGTCGTCAGTTCCAAGAACATAGGCATCGTCAATTACAGGAAGTTAACACCATCGAACTTACAATAAATATTAACAAACAAGAAAGAAACACAGTACAAACGAAAGAACGAAATAGGCGATAGCTGTCAAGAAATTCGACCGTACTATAAAAGTTTTCCTGTCGGTATCCTTTAATTTATTCTTAAGCCTAGGCTTTCAGGCCATGCGGAAGCCTGTTGTGATATTGTGTTGCTGTCATTACGTGATATTGTTGACGAAGGATTATTATTATTATTAGATTGTGTTGTTCTATTATACTATGTCGAGGCACGAGTAACCATTACATTGTGCACTTCGCGGTTATAGACAAATTTTCGTTCGTTTTCTTGCCAAATAATATAGCGACGGCAAACGGCAAAAAAATATTTCATCGACTGAAGCGTAGCCTGCATGGAGTTATCTAAGGGATCCTTATCGTATACCTCACAACCCTAATCTGCCGAGGAAATAAATCATTAGCCTTCGTTGAAGAGCCGTAGAAGATTATACCATATCACAACTTCGATTTAATGTAAGCAGAGCAAAACGTTTTATGATATATTTAGAATCTAAATTAACATTCTCTTGCAATTGACATATGCCATATAAACCGATCCACGATCTACGCTCCAGTTCAGCACAATGTTCTAGCCATCAAAAACGTGTATCTACAGTCATTCCCAAAAAAACCTCACAAATGAGTACTCTGCTATGGATTTATTTAAATGAAACCTAAAACCTAGATAAAGTAAAATAATGTTGATTTAAATTACACTGGTGTCGCCCGCATATTGGATCAGTATGTAGGGAGTCACTAAGTCAGATCGTTGATATACGCCACATTCACGGTGACGTATAAAGTTTGGCATGCAGTTCATACGAACATATCTTTTTCGACCTGCAAGTATAGATTGAAACAACTCATAGGGCACGTCCCGTGGTCCCCCCGCCCCATCATACGCATTAATTTTATATAGCAGAGCTTGGTGATCGACTATATCAAAGACCTTACTTAGATCGAAAGATACTCCTCCGACCTACTTCATTTCGCTGTGCGCTTTATATACATAATTCATCACAGAGTATACAGCGTCAGCGGCGGATTCGCAGGTACAAAGCCGAAATGCATATGCGAGACCACGTTATTGGAATGTCTTCACTTAATGCTTCGCCTGTTTTATTATTCCAGAATAACAAAATCAGCCACTTAGTTCTGTTTCAATGTAGATTAATAGACTTAATAATAGACAGAAAATGATTTTTTTACATTAACTTGGCCGAAATTAAATGAACTTTTGAATAATAAAATAAAATGTACAATTGTCCAAACATTTACTTCCAAACTATTGTATTTTATTTTATTACGTTTAGTTGAGAATTGCAATAAGAAATTAATGCTTTGGACATAAATGTAGACGTAGTAAGTGCAAACGTTCTCACGTAAAAATACCGAGTTAGATCTGCCACCGTTTTAACACCGCTTAATTGTTTCCTTATGTCCATTTGCAGAAGTGGTGAGGATCGACGGAGTTAAAATTTTACGGTGTTGCTTGTATAGCTTTCGTTGCATAGTACAGCGTACACAATATGCAACGAAAATACACGAGCGAACCGAATCCCTGTCCCCATCCCCCCGTTTACGTCTCTACCCACCACTACTAATAGTATACATATGAGGGTAGATTGTACTAGAGCACTGCAGCCAGAAAGAGGTTTTAGGCAGTACTTCCGTGTGCAATAATTCGCCCACTTTCAGTCCCACCTGGCTTTGCGACGCTGCCCAATGTTAATTGAGCAGCCATCCGTGATGAAAGCTCTGGTTGGCTCTACCGTCAAGTGCGAAATTTGGACAGATATAGCACTCTTAACTGGGCGAACTGCCAGAGAGGAAGGTTGAGCAGAGGTGTGACGTTGCTCCACGAAAACACTCGACCGCACGTCTTCCATCAAACGCAAGACCTGCTAACATGTTTAATGCCCGACTTCCGTACAGCTCTGGCACCTAGCGATTACCATTTGTTTCCAAATTTAGGTACCGTAGGGTGGACAACGCTTCAACCGACGACGAAGTGAAGGAAGAAGACAATCGCTTTCTCAATGGGTTGGCGGCGGATTTATTTGATAGGGACATACCAGCGTGTGCAGAAATGCTTGAATCGAAATGGCGATTACTTTGAAAAATAGAATGATGAGCTTTTAAATGGTGTATTTGGTTTTAAAAATAAGCATTGCTGTCTACATTTAAGAAATAAGGGAACCTTATTTTACGAGCCACGCTCGTAGATTGTTAGATAGCCAATTGGTGAGAATCTCTAAGTTGATAGCCATAGTAGACTGTAGAATCTTGTATAGACCGACCGCTACAAGCGACACATGTTCGATCGAATACTATTACGTTTAAGGATGCCTTCATTCAATTCATGTTAATTAATTTCAGCACTCCCTATACTCAACTATCTTAGTTTTGGAGATAATTAACATATCTCGAGATTTTTACGAAATGTTGACGTTTTTTTAACCGCCAATATTTTAAGCACCCATACGTTACTCAAATTTTATTCCACTGAGCATTTCTTAGAGTTTTTATCCCAGCATTGAAAATTATTTGGAGTTACTACTTTTTATCTACTATATTTTAAATGGAATACGCTGTATATTTTTACAGAATCTGATAGAAAAACTGTTTTTCTTAAACCGGAAGTCCACCCTTCCTTAGTACATTAAAATGAAACTACGCAGTTAATTTTGTTTTGCTGCTACGAAATATTGTAAACATAAACTACTTTTCTTATTGTAAAGATATTCATTGCAAGTCATCTGAAACATTTAATTTATGGATACCGTTTCAAAATCTCCTGATATAAATAGGACTCCCTGTATTTTGTTACATTTACAACATTTCAGGTGTAATATTTTGTGTAATGTCTACGCTTCGGGTTCCCGTAGAAATTCGTCGCCATCATAGAAAGTTTGTACATAAACATTTCTATTTAGCTAAACTGCAAAACAATTTTCAAAATGTTCTTATTTCATTTCTTGCTACTAAAAAAACCTTAACGTCAAATAAATCCATTCATTTTATGGCGAACTCGAATATTTATATACGCGCTTGTTAATTTGCTAGGAAACGAATGTATATAGTAAAATGGTTGTTACACCAAGTAGATGCTGGAGTTGTTCCAAAAAAGATAAAGCTTACATATTTTTCTAATGAATATCTTCAACAAAAGTTTGTAGTATTTCGTCAGTGGCCATATTGTAGAATCTAAGTGACATACAAAATTTCCTTTTTTTCAACTATATCCAACTACAGTCGAGCTTCTTTAATGAAGCCGTTGGATCCTGTGTAAAAGTTCGTTAAGAAAAATTTCGTTAAATAGAAGAAAAGCTTTGAGATATACACAATATAGATTTATTCCACTTAATACACTGATCTCAATTAAAAATGCACCACCAAAACGTCCACGTATGTACATAATGTGTAATACAATCCGTACATACTGTACATACATTGATTAGTAAAAAAGAATTAATAACTTTCCTTGAACAGAACGGTTTCCTTCATAATATGCCTCGCATTTGTCCAGGGCATTAAAAATATTTGCAGGGACATCTTTTTAACCTTGTAACCCTTGGCGAATTGTTTCAAAAACTTTGATTATCTCGTGGCGAATAGGTTCTTTTACGGGTTCATCCAAATCATCTTCTTCGTCTCTTCGTTTGTTGTTATTTCGGCTCCCTGGTTTTAAGTTACAGTCTTCAAAATGTCCTCAGTTCGTCAACAATAAGCTTCACGTGTAATGTTACTATTAATAAGATCAGACAGTTTGCAGTATTGTCCAAGAATTTCGTATGTCGGAAGGCAGCAATTCATCTTCTTGATCCCAATAATCTGATACTTCATAGAACCCGGCTTTAGCGAAGCAATGTTTAAGAGTAAATTCACTTATTTCGTGGGTCCATATTTTTGCCAACTCAGAAATGCAAGTCCGCGGTTTAATTATCTGATTAGTAACGGAAGATTTTCAATTGCATTTATAATTTCCACTAACACCCTTTTACGATAATTAAATTTTACATTTTTTATTATTCCTTGGTTTATGGACTAAATTTCGACGTCATATTTAAGGGAAAATAGAAAATCATATGCTTTTTAATCTGCTCGAAGTTGGAGAAGAATGTGCAAGGTATTTGTTAATTTATTAAAACTATTCTTCTATAGTGCATATTCATTTGTTTACCAAATTTTAGTAGCCAGTTTCGCTGATCATCCATGCTTTTTTGTTAAAATGATAATCTCTTTCCAACAATTTTATATCTTTGAAACATCTTGGATTTTCGATAACCAAACGTTTAAATTTTTCGATTCCTGTCATATTCGCTTCAATCGTTACTGTGATTCTCCTTTTTGTATTGTTGCACATGCAGCAAAAGTAGACCTGTTTCCTATGCATTGAAAATATCTTTAGCTTTGTCCTCTTTTAAAATTCGTTTCAATGTTTTATTTTTCATTGCAATCTTCTTCGTTAACATCCACGGTTTCATCACTGATAACTTTTCAACAGTAAATTTATCAAGCTAACCATTGTTTGCTTGAAAGCTTCGATGTCCAAAGGATTCAGCGAACTTCGAAGCTCATTGTTTAATTAAAGGACTTGACACCGGAACGTTCTTGTTACGAACCATTCTAACATCCCTTAATCAGCGTCTTCAAAAGCACATACTTCAACCCGTTTCATCTCATGCCCTGCATTATCACTTGCTTCTAAAATTGAATTGCGATTTTTAATTACAGCCGTTCAACTTTTTTCTTATCGCTTTCTAGTACTTTAAGTTAGTCATTTATATTTAAACACTTTCGTTTCAACATATTTGTAGTCATTGAACAACCCACCTCTTTGAAGTGCAACGTGCAACTAAGAACCAAATAAAGCTTGCTGAGCCTAATTCCATTTTCTGGCGTAATAATTCCTACAATTAGTAGGGTTTAGAAAGCTTGACTATTTTGTAGAGGGCCTTCCTAAACATATTTACTGTAAAAATCGTATAGTTCGAAGTTTGTTATTAGAAAATAATTTTGCAAGCAATTTCGCTTCAGATGTAAAATTTTTAAAAAAAAATTGTTAAACAGGGAATTTTGCTATTTGGAAGTTCGCAACGTGGAAATTTCACTGTATTCTATAAAATATTAAAATCTCAATCAACAAAAAAATGAGTTGTTACTACAAATAGTTTATTACATAGTACCAGTGAAGACTAGTAATAATGGACTAATAATAGTATCCAGTACATAGAGTAAAATACTATTTACTTATTAGTTTAATCATGTTTCCACGCACGATATAAAACACACAATTACATAAACTGGACCACCAGCCTTTACCACGCCCCAGCTGCTGACATTACGTATATAATACGTATATCAAATAGTAAACAAGCAATAAATTGCCAAATTAAGAAAACTGCTACATAAATTCAGAAGCCAATTAAATACACTACTTGTACTCTGAAATATTACTTCAGCAAACGCATTCCCATTAACTTCATTAATATTCATGCCTTGCCTCCACTCGACAGCTATGGTATGTTGGTACCTGTATGCATCAGAGACGCGATACTAAAGTATCAAATTGTGTCAATGTTAACTAATTGCGAATTATATATCGACGCTTCTCGGTATAAAATTTTTCTACTCTCTCTTTTGTCAAATAAAAAAAATAGAGGAAGCTTCGGAAGAAGGAAAACGACTTCATATAGTGCGATACTTAGAGAGATTTATGGTTTTTCCGCAGGGATAAAAAAAAGAGAAAATCTGAGACAAGAAGTGTTTCCATGGCGGAAATTCCTCTTATTACTATCTGACACTGAGGATTAATAATACTTTGCCGAAAGAAAAAGTCCGGACAGTTTTTATTTACTAATATATCTCAGTCGGCCGATGGACCTGAAGTTGTCTGCTTAAAATATATGTATTTCGTTTCTTCCGCCTTTTTGTGACAAAGATAAAATTTATATGCAACAAAGAAAATGCGTACTCGTCTGTTAAAACGAAAATAGCTGATTTTGACGCTTGTACTGAATATCTTATATATAAATAGAAAACGTTCCGCTGGAAGATACTTTATTGTAAAAAACATTGACGATCTTGAAACTAATGCAAATATTCAGTAATCTGCAGTGTTTGGACAATTCATAAAAGTATACCGAGTATTTAATGTTCCAAATTGCGGAATTACATTTCAATAAAACGAAAAGATGTAGCAAATATTAAATATAATGGAAAATATCGAAACTGTGGCATCTGGAATATAAATCCGGTCAACAACAAGGAACAACAGCAATCTCGACCTTTGTAAAACTGTGTTTCTTGTCATTAGAAATATGTTGCAGAAATAGGAAACTAGTATCTACGCAAAAACTGAAGGTTCTGTAAGTGAAACATACATACGCTGCAAATGCAGGAAACTTGTGTCCTCACAAAGGAAGCCTGTTTGTAGTTGGTGGAGCCATATTGTAATTCAAATCGTAATGTTTTAGATTCTACACCCACCAGAAATCTTTAAAATAATTTACTATTCATGTAAATAGTAATAAATAGCGAATAACCTTGATGCTGCAAGCGACTGATCACCGATGACAACCATTCACGCTAACGAACAAGAGTTACAAATCACAGCTTGTCGACGCTTGTTGTTCAATTCTCTTTGAAGTTCACCGCAAGGCATGCGATAAGGGGAAACATTAGTAGCTCCGACATAAACAGAAACATTTGTCAACAAACAGTAACTTTGTTTCTGGAAATTATTGCTCATTAATGACAACTGCTGCTCCTTGTCAATTTCTGTGTGGACTCAGCTTAAGATTAAACTGTAAATTGCGTAAGATAGAAAGCATACCTTATATAACTAAATATCAGTTGTCTTAATCTAAACTTTTTACCTACGTTTATTCCTATAAAGTTTTATTCTCATAATTAAATTTGTAACTGCGACACAATAAGGAAGTAATGCCTGCGTTATGATTATGGGCAACGAAGGGATGAAATTGATCTCACAACATTTAGATCACAATAGGTCCATTGCACAGCCTATTAGGCCCTCAACCAACGTAATGCCTTGCCATAAGTTTTAATGTTGCCCAGAGAAATCGACCTGATCGCGTCAAGGCATAGTCGCTGGTTATGCCTGTTCTAGCCAGAGCAAGACACTTGCAGATGAGATGTCCCATTGCTTCGTCAATCCTGTATGACAGATGTCCGATTAGTCCCATCATGCAGAGGTGTTTCTCTAACCGGCAATCAGAATCCTAACCACCATACAACCACTTCTAGCTAGCCTCTCTGCTTTACTATTGTTAGGATTTCCATTCTTAATGTTCAACTATAAGTTCGACAAATAATCTGGCAGAACAATAATAGTAACACATATGTTAAATAAAGTGTTCGTTTATTTTCTTGTGCCTACATGCCTTCGTATTGTAACTTTCCGCGTATAATGACGTAAAGCACTTGCATGATCTAAGTATATTGAAGATATTGTGTGTTCCGTTTTCCTTATTATTGTTTAAAGCAAAGTGAGTGTAGACCACCGATTTGTAGATGTATCTTATTACTTTTTTTTATAGCTTATTACCGATGGAGATCTTCTTTCTTGTACACTTGGCGATATCCAGCAAAGGTTGCTTTAATTTGGCATAAAGGAACATGCTTCGCCTTTTTGTAAAGCACATCTATGTTTTTTTTTTAATTTACTCCAATAAACCAGTCAACTAGCATTATAACTTCATGAGCAATGAGCATATTTAGTTAACTAATTAAAGGCAAATAAGGATGGCAGAACTATAAAACAATTACCCACCCACAGGGCAAGTCAACATTACCACAAATGCAAAGAAATACATACTTCATAGAATATATAACTAAATAGTATAAAGAACACAATTTATGGATACATAGGAGCTATAGTTGGTAGTACATATTACTATAGAATAATCTGTTAATGGAAAAGTTTTGAAAATTTGAAAGTAGCAACTTAATGCTGAAAACTGTACTTGAAATAAGGAAGTAAACTCCACGTGTCCATCGCCACTCGTAACAGATACGATTTACACGTTGAGTTGTTGTAGTATCTATCCCTTTTGTCCAAATCCAAACAAAATATCGATTTCGTCTCTTTGTATCTTATTATGGCCAAAGTCGTAGTCTTCACTGACCGGCTGTGCAAGCTTCCGTTACTAAATTTAATGTTATTAAAATTAGTAATCTATGGGATCTATCGGGAAGAATGCAAATAAAAAGTAAAAAGTTAATATTATATGCTTACTAAACATCATGATTAAAAAATACATGCTCATTAAATATCACATGTCAACACATATACGTGCATTAAATATTACTCACTAGTCACAACAGTAAATTTGCAAGACTTTAGCATACTTGGTGTACAAGTACAACAATGTTACGTTCTTGAACTTCCAGACACTTTCCACATCTACGAATTAGTTTTTCACGAGTAGCCTTCCTCTAAGCATACATCCTGCTTAGTAGCTAACAAGTATAACATATTTGATTTTTATTGTGCCCCGTATTAAAATAAAAAATCCAAAACTGACAAATCCGGGGGTCCGAGGTGGCTACAAAAATGTCCATTGTTTGCTGTGTCTTAATCATGTAGCCGTTGCGTGGAGGTATGCCGCGTTGTTAGTAAAAGAATTGTCGAAGCTTACAGTGACAAGTTTTCTAAGTAGGTACTTTCAGAACTATACAAATGGATAAATCAAAGACTAAATCTGAGAATTATATTCAAAGTTGAAATAATTCAATTTGGCGATAAGTTTTGTACGTTTAAATTATACGTACATCTTCAGGTCAGATATTCCAGATTAAAATGCAAGAAGATACAGCCAAGTTGATGTTGATGAAACAACGTGCATATTTTATGTTCTTATTTGATATTTAGTTCTTTACTGCGCAAAAGACGTTAAATTGTCGGTTCCGGAGAAGTTTCGCTCTCTAAGTGCGCGAAGATTCGAATCGCTGCAGTAATAAGAATGGTGTCGGTTAAACAGATCATTTCGTATAAATTTGGCTACATCAATCCAGATGAGTTACAAAAATAGTTTGTCCTTTTGAGATCATGTTGAAATAAATTCACAAAAGTTCACTCTTCTTGGAAAATCAATTCCTTTTTCTTGCGTAAGTATTCTATCTATTGAGCATCTAGATAACCCTGATTCCAGCGCAAATTATCCTTAAGACATTAATGGATATGCTGTATAGTATCCCAAAATATCGGTTTCTATGTTTGCATCATCGACAACAGGTTTATGCTTTTGAATCAGTGTTATTCGCCAACATGTTTGTTTTTTAACTGGTATACTCTTCATCGGAACTTAAATTCTTGACTGCCGACGCGCCACAACAAAAAGTTCAATGGACATAAGAGACAGAGATTATTCAATTTTGGTTAAAATTTTACATATTATTAAAGCAGAGAATTGTAGTTTGCAAAACGGCGATACGATGCTTAACTAGTGTCCCTTAAATTGAATTTCGTTCGTAGTATTCCTTTTTTCTCGCGTGAAGACATTGGAAAACCTCTCGATGTGATTGTGTAGATACGAACAGCGCCAGTAACAAATAAGGGAACAATTCTTTATATCTAGAAATACCTATCAATCGATTACTCCTATTGTTTTACTAGCAGTAACCATAAACACATTTTACCGATTCCAGAACAATTTCTGGAACCGTTTCATCCCATAAAGGACGTCAGAGGTAGGGGATCTGACCATAATTTTCAAACATTGTTGTCATGCGGAGAGAAACAAAGCGATCGATGGCATGACGCACTCGTACATAAAATCTTATTTATAAAGATCTTCGAGGGAAAATATCTCTATAATGCATGTTTGCCCTTCCAGAAGTAGTCGATACATTAGCCGGTTTTATAAATAAGATAATACGAGGAATAGAACGTAGGCATTC
This sequence comes from Oryctes borbonicus, assembly GCA_902654985.2. NCBI lineage: Eukaryota > Metazoa > Arthropoda > Insecta > Coleoptera > Scarabaeidae > Oryctes > Oryctes borbonicus. The sequence goes on from LR736863.1 coordinate 4,880,261, forward strand.
TGATTTACGGTATCTCATCTTTCAGCGTAAAACACATTTCTGCAGAAGATGTAATAAATTTGGCAAAGAGAAAAATAAATATTTTTTCGGGACTACAATCTATACTGATATTGAATGCGAACTTTGTCGTTCAATTAATCTCTGGAGGATCAATGTATGTACCATAGTTTGGTAAGCTTGACGAATTGAGGTCATCGGTTGAAAGGTATTCTCTAACGGAGTGAATTATGAAGCAGGGAAGGATTATATATCATTATCACTTGATGGATTTGCTGGGTATTACTTCGTATATCAAAACTAATGTCACGATATTTATTTCACGATACTTGTAACATGAACATTTCAGTATCTTACTAGTGCTGTGAAGGCTCATAAGTATGGGTTTCTTATTAATGAAAAGTCATATTACAAATACGCAACTACATACTTTATACTCAACTAACAACATTTAACATGTATCCTTGATAAAAAGACAGGGGGAACATCGTACATGCGCGTATATATTTATTGTACGACTTCTACATCTGATTAATTGAGTTTTTCTTCTTGCCACATAGTAAGTAAAGTAATGGTTACATGTGTATTACCGTACCTTGATGTATTTCAAATGAATCCAGAGGATCTGTCTTATAATTTCAATAGTTACATCGTTTTTGCTTTTACCTATCAATTAGAATTCTGATAAACAAACTTCCAAACTACAAATATTTTGATTCCCTTTAGATAAGTATAAAAAAGGAGCCTAAACAAGTATGCGTCTGTACACAAAAGATATTAGTTCAATTTTTAGTATGATTAGCGTCACGTTGAAGGAAATTAAAACGGATTCAATATATTCATCCAAGAACGATTGGTGTCAAATTTTATACATGGACACGTCTGCCGCAGGTGATATTTTTTCACCATACATAGGAGTTGGTAGTCTGCTACTTTACCTATACAGGGTGTCTCACCGGGAACTGCATCGATCGATATATTATACATTGGAAAATTCTGAAAAATTGGCAACATACTGTAACCTGTATGCACTATTAAACTAAAATATTCTTGAAAATACGATACTTCTGGTTATACCGATTATATAGCTGTCAAGTTTGTTATTTTAAAAGAAACGATATAATATTATATTTCTGAATCCCTAATTCAAATTTACGTTTGTTTAAACAACTATCCCGTTATATCTAACCATATTTGAGGTATTTGCGTTTTTTGAATATCTTTGACAGATGGACGAGTGCTTGTGAATTTTTATGACTGCGGAAGTGTTTAACTATGAAAATTTAAATTTTGCAGAACTGTTGACCGCACAGGATAGTATTTGATAGAATCCGATTTTTTCTTTTTAATACAACCACCTATTCTTCTCTTTCTCATCAAATTGCTCTGAGAAAAATACAACAAAAAATGACGCATATTTCGTTGTTAAAGAAATTGTGGATTATAGCACAATTTCTTTAAAATACCCGCCAACGTATGTACTGAGTAAGAATGTAACTTACGTAGTTTTTTTTAACATTATCCATGTTTGGTATATTTAAGTTAGTAATGATCATTAGGAAACAATCTAGTATTGATGAAATGCTACTTAAATTTCATTTATAAGCAAATTATACGAACATCCAAACAAGAGAATGCGATACTTTTACTGCTCGGTATCCACAAGCCCAGAAATCATTAATCACAAATTACAGAATTTTACTTCGAATCTGTTAAGTCACAAATTTAAAACCATAAACCTATTGTTGATGGAAACTGTTATTGAGGGATACTGCAGAACATATTCAATAATATCTTCAGGACAAACTACTTTGAAACAAAGGTTATCTAGGTGCTCAATTCATAAAGTACTTCGTAAACACAAGTTTCGCCTCTCTGTTTCTCATGGTTCAGCAATGAAAAGAAATTGATTCCCGAAGAAGGGTGAACTTTTGTAAATTTATTTTAACACTATCTCAAAAGGACCAATTATTTTAGGACAGCATTATCTAGACGGATGTAGTGTATGTTGTGTAAATTTACACAAAATGGTCTATTCAACCGGCACGATTTTCTTTACTGGAGCGTTTCGAATCCCCGCGTACTTAGAGAGCGAAACTTCCACGGAGCCGGCAATTCAGCGTTTTATTGCGCAGCAAGAGATGATGGTATAGCCGCATTTCCTTCGTATGATGAAAATTTAAAGTAAATATCAAATAAGTAATTTATAATAAACGTAGGCTTGCACGGCCAGAGTCAGTTAAAACTAAACATATACTGGGTTTGGATCGTGTCACGGTTAATTGAAAATTCGATTAACTCGATTTGCCCACAATCATATGGGGGTTCTTCAGAAAAGGGAAAGGTGGCAGGCCGCAGTTAGCACGGTAACTCAACGTGTAAACTACGCGAGAATTTGCTTCCCGCTCAATTAGTTTCGCCTTTGGCGTGGTTTACACTTTGAGTTACCGTACTGCCACCTTTTCCCTCTTCTGAAGAATGATTCATATGATTGTGGATGAAACATCGAGTTTTCAATTAACCATGATACGGTCCAAGCCCGGAACATGTTTAGTTTTATTTATTTTATTTTTAGTTTATTAACCATAAAATATGCACGTTGTTCCTTTGTAGGTGATGGTTATTTGAATATTTTACAAAATCTTGAAAATAGATTGATATTGGTGACTCGGTGAGAGTTTATGTTAATAGAAATGGGCAGATGACACAAATATTTTCAACTGAATTTGGTGACCGGTTCCGTACGTATAAATTACATGTACTTCAGGTCAGATATTTCAGTTTGAGATACAAGAAAATACAGCTAGGTTGATATTGTACATTTTAGAAAACCAAAGCGAAAAGCGAATAAAATAAATTAAAGTTAATGTAAAGTTGGACGACATAACACGTTAAAATTGCTAAAACAATGTCAGACTGATGAAATGCACATCAACTTGGTTGTATTTTCTTGTATCTTAATCTAGAATATCTGGCTTGAAAATGTGCGTGTAGTTTAAATGTGTGAAACCTGTCGCCAAATTGAATTTGTGAGGATTTTAGTCTTTGATTTACCCATTCGTATAATTCTGAAAATAAATGTTTAGGAAACCTGCCGCTGGCTAAGCTTCGACAATTTTTACGTATATGATCAATGGACAGCTAACAATGAATTTTCTTATAGCCACCTCGGGTCCCCCGATTTGTCAGTCTTGGATTGTTTATACGAGGCACAATAAAAAATCGAATATGTTATACTCAGTTAACTACTAAGAAGGATTGTATGCTCAGAGTATGGCATGCATTTGAAAGTTTGAGCCAAGAATCAATTACAAAGGCTACTCATGAAGAATCAATTCGTAGATACAGAAAGTAGCTGAAAGTTGAAGGATGTAACATTGAACATTTGTTGAAACAAATATTGCGTTTTTACCGTTTATACCTTCTTTTGTAATTTAAACATGATCTATTTTGTTTTTATTACGAAGTATACTAAATTAGTTTCCACGTTTGCATCATCCGCAATAGGAGTACGCTTTTGAACTTTTGCTTTGGAGGTTTTCTGGTAGATTTCAATTTAGTACAACTTATAGAACAACCAAGACACATTTAAAATACTTCACAAGTTGAGTATAAAATTGTAAAACAATTTGTAGATTTTAAGACAACAGGAAATGAACTTTTGGAGATTGCAATCGACAAAAAAGAGAAACCTTTCTTTGTGCTCTGCGTCTTCGATTTATTTTAATTTTTTTTCAAAGAGAAACACTAAAAATATTTCCGTATATTAACTAAAGCGTTTTAAATTCTAATATAGAACATACTTGGTGAAACCAGCGAAAACATTATCAAGTAGACGGTAACATAATAATCAATGATTATTGTGAGTGAGAAAACAGTGCAAAGTATACACCGCTTTGCGAAAATCAGAACCCATACCCAAAATGAACAAGTAATCAAAATTCTCACTTCACTGTATATCCACAGTAATTATTCATATTTAGTGCCTTCGTTTTGGCATTGTTGGTGTCTGTGATTTGACGTTTCCTCTGTTCAGTCTCCTGACACCATTACCATCTTAACTTTCACAGAACAGGAGTGTGTTTGACGGGCACCCAGATGTTGCATGAAATTAAACGTTTGGAAAATATTTAATCTTACAATTTATAACCCATCATCGTTCATTATGTCACCGTGTCCTCGATGATGTTTTCACTAGTGTGTGTCTTCACCTATTGGTAAGCTACGTTACGTTAGAATTTAAAACATTATAGTTAATATATAAATATTTCGTTTCTCTTTGAAAAGTATTTAAAATAAATTGAAAGCTCAGAGTTCAAAGAAGAAATTCACAGAAATTAATTTCTTCTCTTGACATACTACAGCCAATACCTCTGTTCAGTTTGTAGATTTTGTTTGACGCTCTTTAGTACTCGGTTATTGAATAAGATTAGCACGTTATGTTTTTGACTTTTTTAAATTTCAAATGCAAATCATACATCTGTATAATGTTCTTTTTGAATTTGGCAAAGATCATTCACTAAAGCTGACCCATTTAATTCGAAAGAGTATGGAAACAAAAAGAAGCTTTTCGCCGATTACTACCCGAGGTGGTTCTTGGCCAGTCCCACTGCGATCTCTTCAGATCTATTGTGGTTTCTTTCTCATTAGATCAATTACGTTACCTTTGCTTTCTTCGCTGGATTTAGCAGCCTTGTGAGTGATACCTGTATATAGGTTTCGGTTTTTTGGTATTCCGAGCCCATTTCTGAGAGCAGTACTGGTGGCAGTGCTGTACAGTCGCACAGGACGCCAGAATCTACGTGCTGTTTCCTCTGTCAGGGTCAGATTGCTCATATGCTCTTGAGCATACAGTGTCTTGCTAGCAGACCCACTACTGTTCTAACAGACTTCTTGTCCCTGCTTAGTAGGTCTGCTGTAAATGTAGGCCTGTGTGCAATTGCTTGGTCTGTCCCTGAGCTGGAATATTCTTCCACCAGTCTTGAGATTTCTTATATTTGCATTGATTTGTGGTTGCTTTAACTACCGTATATGCCATTCCCATATAGCGCCTTGTTTAATTTTCAGCAGTTGCCGAGCCTGCTCTGACTAATTCGTTTGTCTTTACGTTCTCTCGATGGCCTTCGTGTCCTGGTACCCAGGCCAGAGTCATTTTATTTCGGCTTCCCAGCCTATTAAGCGCATTCATGCAGTCTCACACTAGTTTCGACTTCGCCTGTGGGGAGTTTAGCGCTTTTATTGCTGCTTGACTGTCTGAATAGATAGCAATAGAACAATAGTTATCTGCTTACCAGTCTAATTATTCAATGCACTCCAGCACTGCTACTATTTCTACTCCCACAAATCCCGACTCCGACTCTATTCTCTGTCTTTGAGCCGTCTGTATACTAGATGGATTCGGCTTTTATAGATTTTTCTCTATCTGGTATTATCGTTTCATAGTACTTTCATTCATTAGTCCGTAGTTTGTTAGCCTGGCCTCTCCTTGGTTGTATACACGTAGCGGTTCTAGGTTTAGGACTTAGCCACCTTGCTGCCTCTACCTGCAATGTTTTCGTCCACCATTCCACCGATCCATATGTTGTGATTGGTCTAATTACCCTCATGTATAACCATAGCATAATTTTTGAGCTTAATTCCCACGTTTTCCACACAACCTTCTACAAGTACCTAAAGCAATGGTAGATTGTTGATGGTTTTAGTGATGTGAGAGTTCCATGAGTGTCTTTGATTGAACCATGCTCCTAGGTATTTCACTTCATTGATAGATAGAATTTCCATTTTTCCTAGCATAATTGGCGTTAGGCCTTGAATTTTGTGAAGCTTCTCGCTTAAGTAAGTTCTTTCAGTAGTCTTTCAGAGTAACACTTGCACAAGTTACTAATTCTAAAAAAAAGTGTTCTATATTACTTTATTGTATTAGTACAATAAATTTTTTGAAGCCGTTTTATAAAACATCTTCCGGTTTCTTAAGGTGAACACCGACTGTGACGTATTTACACAGACTTCCCCGGGCGAGCTAGATTGAACAAGCAAAATTTATAGTGTGTGTTAAAACCGTTGGCTTTCTTCACGAGGAAAAGAGTCTGTCAATGCTTGATTTTTCCATCGCGTGACTTGCTCCGACCAGGACCCGTACTGTACAGACAATTTTTTTTTGTCGTCATTACAAATATGTCAATTGCGCACTCAACGATTTGTCCCAAAACTATGCCTAACAACACTAAAACGGCGGGAATTTTTTTTTGTATGTATTTGTGGCACATTGTAACAACAGAGAATGAATAATAATAAAATAAAATGCCATCAACTCGTTAATTCCTGCGTATAATGTCACATGATTTATTGTTATATACAAAATATGTCAGAACACGAAGACACATACATTTACTTCCTTCGTCCACGTATTTCAGTGTAAGTTTATAAATTTTGTGTAGAGTCATCATATTAATTTGCTTCCTACTTAATACATGGCTGTTTCCATTATACATATTTTTCACATTAGATATTGGCACTTTTAATGTCATGTTTTTAAGGATATCTGTATGTCGGCGATATGGAAATGGAGTAGTCACATTCTATAACATAATAAACCTGGTATGAATTAAGATACGTTTGTGGTAAAATATTTTCGGAAATATAAGAAGTTAAGATTACAATCTATATAATTTCAAATGATAGCACTTCCTTGTTCAACGCTGCATAGTTTTCTTCGCAAGCTATCTTGACTCCATACGTTATATCTACACAAACTGTAAACAATTATAATATTTAGAAAATTATTTAATCAACAGAGCAGTTTTACTTACTTAAATACTCCCTTAACAGCATACGCAAAAAGATGTTCCTATAATAATAAACCAGAACCCTGTAATGAAAAAACACAAACAGTATCTAATTTGTATATCAAATTGGATTACGTGATATTACCTGTAAGCCCTAGCAATAACGATTATTAAAAACTCTCAAATACTCTTCAAGGAACACCACCTGCGCACTGAATAATATAAACATCTAATGAACATGCAAAATGGCATTTTGAAATCCAATCATAGCTCCTCATAGTTTCCAGTTAACCCTGTCGATATTGTAAATAATGGTGGTAAATACAGTTAATGTTGCGTCCTCAATTTTTTACCCCGTGCACCACGTGATGATAATAGCCAATAAAAGTTCGGGGAAAATTCTCCTATTTATTGTTTTGGGACCTGGCTCCGACAAGTCCATTAGTGCGTGGCCTCTATGAGATAAACCGTGCAGTTTTATTTCATAATCGGACATATCTATACGAGGGTGATTCAAGAATTCCGTAGGAAATCGAAGAGATGGCCCTCGTTGTATCGAAAATAATTTGTTTCTAGTAAGGATCATTAGCCACTAGACAGCTGCCGAAGTCTCAGTTATATCCATTAGACGGTTCCACTTTCATTGTCGATTTAAGCAAAAAATTATTGATTATGGGGAAAAATGGGAGTTTCGGGGGGGGCGATTAAACATTTATATTTAAAATGTTTAACACCAAAAGAGATCATGGCACATCTGCTCCTGTGCTAGCAACTGTTTACACTTCGATAAATGAGTTTAAACGTGACGGTACTTCCGCATAAAATCAACATCGTTCTGTATGCCAGTGGAAGTAACTATCCCCGAAATGATTGACAAAATCCACGATATGGTTTTGAATGATCCACGAATCAAAGTGCGCATGAGGCAACAGACATATCGCAAGGTACAGTGTTTTCTATTTTGCACGAAAAATTGGGTGTGAAAACAATCTCGGGAAGATGGGTGCCGCGTTTGCTCTTAGTGGAGAATAAAAGCAACTTTGAAGCTGTTTTGACGCTCTTCCGTCGTAATTCTGACGCATGTCTCCGTCGATACATAACTATAGACGGAACATTGATACACTGCTACACTCCGGAGACAGAGAAAGAGTCAATACAGTGGGTTTTTGAAGGGGAACGGGCTCTGAAGGAGGCGAAGACGGTAAAATCGGCCGGCTCTGTTTTTTTGGGATGTATGCCGAATCATCTATACTGGTTACTTGAAAAACGGACAAACAGTAAGTAGAAATTATTATGCGTCGTTTTTTGGCTGGTTGAGCGGAGAAATCGGGGAAAAGAAAAGGCATCAAGGCAATGCACGGGTGCACACCTGCGTAGTTTCGATGGCCAAAATTATGGAAGTAAAGTTCGAATTACACGGCAATGTATCCTCACCTTCACATATCCTTGATTAAAATTGCTAAACCTACCCTGTACACTTCACTAAATTCACTAAATAAATGTAAACGAGAAGTGTGACGCTAATCCATTATAACATTGAAGTACCATGTTATACGTTATCACATTGTAGCTAGGTATAGAGTTAGTATTAGAAATCATAAAAAGGGACAATCGCAACGTCGGGTTACTTTTTTCATTATTTCTTGCGCGCCAGGCTGCACATACCAGAGTAATCAAATTAGTCGCATTGCCTAGGGCGGCATAGAGAGTTTGAGCAGATCATTGTCACCCGCAAAATGTTTTTATGTGTCTCGAATGGATCTTCACTACCTAGGGTGGAGTACATTTAGGAAATTGTTTGCATTTGCAGGATGAATGTATATGAGATGTGGCATTTGTTATGTATATAATTAATTTTAGTTTTCGACACTTCTCATAAGAAAGTGTTAACAAAATCGTAGATTAAGTAACTATCCCTTATCGATGCAAATATGTAATATTCCTAATTAATGTCACAGGTAATACTTTTGTTACATACAGTTGCAAAGTGGCTAGTTGATCTTTGTACCTCTGTCTTACACGTTATTGTAAGAATACTTCTATTGTTAAAAAAAGAGAAAATCTTGATACTGTTGCTGTGCCTTAAAATTGACCTGAGTTACTGCGAGTACACAATACGGAACGTACTAGGCATATTATGGTAGTTACCTTATTTGATTGTGAGCTGGTCATTGGATTCAACTAAACACACACGAAATAAGAGATTTGGACATTTTTAGCTTAAAGAATTCGGAAATTCTACTCAAAAAAGAATATATGTAATCATGTAATTTGACAAAACATGATTAAGTTGGAACTTGAAAATTTGGAAAATTATGATCTGTTAAGTATTTTTAAGAAAATCGGCATCAACAACAGATTTTCCAAAAAAGCATTTACTATAATACATATAAAATTTAGATCCGGATAGGGTGTATTTTAGATGATTTGAAAATTAAAATTTGTAAAGGCATGCTTTGATATGATATACTTTTATACTCTTTTGGTACCCAACTTAGCTTCTTTTGGCTTTAATTTTAATAGCTTTTCCTATAAAAAATTCATTGCAATGTGCACAAATACTACAATGTACAGCAGTTAAAAATTTTACAAAGAATTAATCAAAAGCATAATGAAAAAGACAAGCAAATCATACTAACTAGAAAAACAATGTCACAGACTCTCATATTAATAAGAGATGTTAGAAATCATATGCTCGCTTTGTGTGGATCTCAATCTCAGAAAATCAATGAGACTTCGTTCCTATGTCTGTTGCTATATTCATGGGAGAGTGAACGTCTGGGAGCGTCTCGATGGTATCAAGAAGCCACCAGCCCATTTGGAAGCTATAAGTTGCTATACATCTCAGTATGCTCTGCTAAACAGCACACGTTGCTTTTGCTTCATTTAAGCTGAAACCACAGCCCAGTTACAGATTTTACTGAAAATTGTGGCAACAATTGTAGCAACAATTTTTATAATCATTTATAAACCCTCCTCAATCAGCAATCGAAGTTAGTTTCTTCCCTTCTTTAATATTGTTGTTAATACTGCCAATTAAGTGTCGTCAATAATAGTGCATTCCATTGGAGTGAACTAAAATTCAGTCGGAACGTGAACTTCCACTTCGAGAATTCCGGCTACACTGTAAGTGTCTCATCAACATATTCCCCTTTGTCAGATGCGTAGCTATTAAATTTGTTTTGAGTGACAGCCTGCATATTTCTTCTACTATCAGGTGCAGTAAGCACATTTTCTTCTAAAACTCAGATTCGTGTAAAAGTATTGTCAATATCGAGGTGCCCGCATTCGGAATTGTTGACATTGGTGCCATGAGGAGTGACGTTCAGCCATTTGCGTTCGGGCAACAACCGTTAAGCCTTTTGTATAAGTAGTAGCTTAGTTAATGTTCTGTTACTTCCTTATTCTCAAGTAAGTTTTATTATGTAGTGTACACTTTTACTTACTCTTACACAAGTAAGGTGATTCAAATTAATTCCTTTGACGATTTAAAGAAGGAAAAGGTTAGTGGATTTCTAACCAAAATTTGTGGGAGTGTGACCATGGCCCGCACCTTAGTAAAACCTGTGACTATAACATTAACTTAACATTCAGACTATACCTAACAAATTCAGAGAAAAGCTTACTTCATCAAACACTATTTAGTTACACACCTATTTATACAATCTGTTAACGTACAAAGGCGAACACCGGCATGTTTTTAGCACACTTAATGGTATGCAGCATCTATACAGTAATTATCGTTTAATTTCTTTTCACAAATCTGCTTGCTTTATGATTCCATTAGAGATCAATAAGCGTTTACGTCTATTCTCGAATCTATCTCCATTCATACGTATTAGATATGTAAATCGGAACTCACACGACGATACAGGTAACACATTTGATAATTAAGGTGCGCTCTCCGAAGATTACTAACCGAATTTAATTATAAATGATCCTAGGTGATTCATGATTTCAATGTTTGGCCCCTGGGGTTTTACTCAACTATGTCTAGATGTGGCGTGAAAGGCATTTGTTAATTCTCAAACTACGTCGCACATTTTCGTATATCAGCGTGTTGTTGCTGTTACATGTTATTTGATTTGTTTCTTCTAGTACGATTACCAGCACTGGTAATTTCAACTCAATTTCTCTAACATATTACACAGAACCTTCAAACCTTCAATTCAAACAGACAGGAATTAATGGAAAATTTACAATTAAATTTCATTAGTTGCGCCACTTGGTTTATAAATAACGGATTGCATCTGAATAAAAGTAAAATCTCGTTTGTTTGTTTTACGCCGGGAATTAATAAGTACAATGAAAGTTAATTGCTTCAGATTGACAATAAATCGATTAAACAAGTAAAAAATGTGAACTTTTTGGGTCTATCTATAGAAAATAGTTTTAATGGGGAAACGCACGTAAGGTATTTGGAATCTAAACTACCGTTTATATGTTTTTCTCTGTACCGCTTCAAAAATCTTTTTGGGAGAAATGTTATGATTTCCTACTATAATTTCCATTTTGAATCTAGACTTATCCACGGCATGACATATGTATTGGGGAGCCTCTTCTTGGAGTAGAAGAATATTCATACTGCAAAAGATGGCAGTGAGAAAACATAGCGGGTGCTCTCTGCAGGAAATACGCCTACTTCCTGCAGAGAGAGAATCTTTTAAAGATCTAGGCATTCTAGCCCTTACTTTATATATTTTTGAAATGTTCGTCTTTGTTAAGTGTAATATCTGTACTTTTATAACGCATGGCTCATTCCATAATTACGACAGAAGAAATAATAGTGCTCCCCAACATCACTTAACAACTTATGAGAGCTCACCCCAATATATGGGCATAAAGATGTTCAATGCTTACCTAACGCTATCAAGATTATATATAATGTCTAAGCGTTTAAGAACAGACTGAAGGCTTTTTTGCCAAATAACATATTTTACACCTTGGAGGAATATTTTAATGAAAACTCTTAGTTGTAATAGTGTTTCTTTTTGCGAACAGCGTCTTCTTCTTGTTCCTTTTTTGTATTGCATACTTATTTAATTACCTGTTGTATGGGTTTATTTTGTCTTAGCTTTTTTTATTATGTATTATTATAGATTCTTTTTTGATTAGTCTCATGCCGAAGTTGGTTAAGTAGACAATAAACATTTATTTATTTACTTATTTATTTATTTCGTAAGTTTTTATATGGTTTGACACCATAGTCCAATTCGGCGATTTATACGTTGTCCGGCAGTGAAAACCTCGTAGTCAGGCTCTTGGTTAACGGAAGCAAAAATGTAATTCGATTCATTGAAATCATGTGTAAGAATCCCCTGCGGCTCTTCGGTGAAGTACCTTGGCGTCTTTCTCGATCGGTTCCAGTTAAACGAGAAAATGCCACGCCGACTAAAACAATGTTACGTTAATTCTGGCCAAAAACACGATGATGGCTCTTCTTCGTCTCCAATCCTCGTAGAACTTAAAAAGTAAGGCGCCGATTTACAAATCGTACTTCAGACACATACTCGTATATGGTGCGCTCTCTTGGCCGACAACCGCGGCAAGCCATTTCTAAAAATTAGATGAAATACTTAAGGTTACTACCGGAGCCTCATAATTCGTCAGGAATATTCTGCTTCGTGAGGACCTCAAATCAGTTCATTACAACAATATCTCGAAACACGCTTGATAATGCTAGTAACTCGACAAATGCGTAATTAGCGCGTACGGTAGAGGAGCCTCGGGATCACCCTCACCCCGATCTATTGTGATAAAAATTAGAGATCGCATTTTGTAGCTCTCAGTAAATCTCTTTTAGGTTTCTTAAAACCTTGGCAAGGTGATTAACGTATGAAAAAAATCTGAGATTTAACCTGTATCTTTGTGATGAGAGCGCTTAAAGGCCAAAGGTGCAAGGAGAGAATCACTCAGTTGCAACGATGTTAACGCAAAGTTTTTACATTGTTCGTCTAGACGCAATAAAAAATAAACAAAACATCCTGGCAATAATTTCAATAAATTGATCGACCTTCTTTGTAATTCAAATATTAAATATTACACATCTACGTGATGTATGTAGAACAAGTAAAAATAAACATATTTATTGCTTCTTGGCAGAAGCCACACATGCACCTTTCTGAATAAATTCCTACAGCTTCATAAATAAGACAGATTGAAGGCTGACGAACAATACATTTACTACTTATTTTAATGCAAAGATACGCATCACTTGTCATAAATTCACCAAACCAATTTCGTCTCGCTTATTTATTTATTTATTTATAATAGGTACGGCCGCTTGGAATCGATTAAACACCATTCCACTGTATTTTTAATACACCATTAAGTTCTATAATGGATTCTTTTCATACGTTTGTTTGTGTTGGCAATACAATGGCTATAATACGTACATATACGTGTTTACAAACTTGCACGTATGCTTAAGTGAATCTCGTATATCGGATTCGTAGCGGGTGTAGTGCTGCTTTCTTGATATTTTAATAAGCTCGACATATGTACATATGTACATATGCTATAAAACCATGAAAACTCATGCACAAATTTAGATTTTATTAGGTTTCTAATATTTGACAATACACGTGTGCTCTTATCCATCTATACGACGAAAATCAAAAAAAAAATGATTTTATTAACTTTTTGAAGTTATGCCTATTTAAATATTTTTCCGTCTAGGTACTAACATGTAAACAATTTCCAAAACCGCAAGACATACTCTTTTTGCCTAAACATCTACCAATAATATAACCAAGTTACAGCTTCAATGCACGAATTTTCTCTAGTAATTTTTCACTTTTGCACGAAAAGCTACAAAGTTTGCAAGTAACTTCTTTGTGCTAAGTTGCACGTGAAAAGAACCGTCTAGGATTGCTTTTCATAATTATGTACAGCAAAAACAAGGACATACACTGAAACAAAACGTGTTCCGGGTTTGAACCATGCCAGAGGCGAAAATCAATTGCTTATCGTGCTAACTGTTGCCTGTCAACTTTCCCTCTCCTGAAGAAGTTCCATACGATTGTGGCCGAAAGATCGAGTTCTTATTTTAACGAAAACGACATGACACGGTTCAAACCCGGAACACGTTTGGTTTCAACTGACTCTGGCCGTGGAAGCCTAGGTTTTTATTTCAAGGACATACATTATTTTCATGTATGCAATATATTCCTGGAGCTTGGTCCAATCCTCCGATTTCATTCTTTATAATCGCACAAATGTATAAGACTTTTATAATGCAATAACCAATAAACGGCGATTTCAATGATACTAAAACTAGAGTACAGTAAACTAACTCAATTTTCGCCAGCAGTGCATGATAAGGTTATCAACACGATAGCATGGCCCGCATAGACCCCGCATCATGGATAGCAATGGCCCGCATAGACGTTAAACTTCGGATACATTTATCGGAAATTTGGGTAATAATAGGAACAATACTACAACCTACCACTTATTGTTTGATGAATATGATTTCGAAATAATATTTTTATAAATTTTCCTCAAAAAGCTGAGTTCCTCTTCATGTCGCTACGCGTTATTGGCGCAAATGTACAGTAATAAATGGGGGTAGAAAATGGTGAAAAAACGGTATAAGAATTAGCAAAGTCTTCCTTTGATATCTGTTTTAATGTTGCAAAATCGGGATTTAATTAGACTGTAAGTAACTTTCATCTGACAATCCAGCTTGATGAAGCAGATTCGTATTGATTTAGATAATATCTAATTTAAGTACATGGAAAAGCAATTGAAAGCTCAAGTGAAGTATAGCGGCTACACAGGGAAGCACTCCCCAACTGCCAACGTCCTGCAAGGGGAATATCTTCAGAAATTCATACTGAAACAAGCGAAATCGGTTGCTTATCATCTTAAAAGTTATAACAACAATAATAAAGGACACCTAGCAGGTACTAGTACAAAAAAATACTAGCAGAATGTCTAACGCATAACCGTTTGGTAAATTTAAAAATTCATTTCAAGTCATACCATGCAATTATAAATTAATATCTCCAATTTTATCGCTGCTTGTGGCTACAATCGAATTACACTTACCTTCCCGCGCAAAATTCTGCAAAGACTCCAGTATTAGTTTCCACATTTCTGCTTCTTCTTAGCGATCAAAACTATTCACACTCTTTAAAGCAGAGTTGTTTTGAGAAGCACAACGCGACAGTGCTCTTGTAACACTTCAGTTCAGTTGCCTGCTAATTTTTGATTAATGTGGATCGTAACTGATAAGTTGACCTAATTGCAATTCTTTAAATAACTTTGGGGGCGTCTTGACTCACTAAAGTACGTTGTCCCCATTCTTGAAGCTTGAAAACTCTCAACCAATAACCTTTTTAGGAAATATTTTGGAACATACCTAAATATAAACGGTTTGATACAACATGCCTGCACAGTTTAGCTAGCATTATAGTTAACCTGTACAAGGTGGGCCAAATTCGATCACCTTGTACAACATGGGAAGAAGAAATCGGCTAAATATGTCAAAAATAATAAGATTCAAAGTATAATGGCATTGTAGCTTTATATGGGTTCTTTGTTTTTGCTACTATTTTTATGAATTTCTTGTTACTATGAACATTAATAATTTTTAGCACCACTTAAGGTAAAAGTAAGATATTTGTTCACTTATCGTAATTTAATTCTTCCCCATCCTTAAATTTTTCGACGATTTTTAAAGAACGTAATTCTAAAACCAATGATTAAATTATCACGTTTTCACCAACAAATGCAGATTCTGTATCTGTACATAAAATGGTGTTGGTGAGGCTATGAAATATGAACTCAAAATGATAAACTAATTAGAAAAATTGTTTTGTTAGCGGAATCTTTTGACTTTAATTACGAAAATGAGTGAACATTGAAATTATATTTGCATAAGTAGTCTTTCAGGTTTAATTTCCTTGTAGTTCGTTATTAACATTAGATACTAATTATCAAATTGGTGTTAACTATATATGCATTTGACTAGGAGTGGTTTCTGAGAAATCGAATTACATTGCGTTAATGGAAATATACAAAACGAGAATTCCTACAGCGTTATTCCAAATATTCTAGATTTATGATTGTAGCAACGTGTTATGCCTCCACTTTAAGTCAATAACATACACCGAGTGACATAGATATACACTATATGATTACTCACAACACTTATCTTGAACGTTTTCTGCACCTCAGTGCCATAAAACAATAATTACACAATCGTATATGTAGATGTAAAGCATAAAGACTCAATAAAGCAATGGCAATCGTCAGCAAAGAATATTTGTACATATAATCCGAACCTAAAATAATCATAGTCACTTTTTCTAAAGAAGAAATGGAAACGCTTACTACCTTTCTGAAAGGGCCAAGTTACTTCAGGTTACACCAACTAAAATATTTTCTCTATCATGTTCCTTGTACACCTTCCAAAACTGACTTCCAAAAATTACCGTAGTTAGGGGGAAATTGTACAAAAGATCTCTAAGTTGCGTATAAACATGTAACAGGACACCGCAACGTAATATCGCCACGTAAGTGTGGTTACTCTGCAGCAGCGTACCATCTTAAGATCGCTGCGTCCCATTAGTTGTCAGTCTTACACATGCACGCACGTTGGGCAAGTTTGGACTCGCGCATGCGAACATGTCGTTTAGTAAGTACTATTATGGTTGGAAAAAATAACATGAACTGACGGGACCGCATAATATTATACGCTAACGCTACGCTACGAGGTTCTGTTCCTCTAGAATTTTAAACTACAACGTTCCTGGTCGCGCAACGACAAATGTTACGCACTGGAGTTACGTTACGTTGTTCCCGTGAGCGTATTTTTAATGCATTTTTAAAACGGATTTTGTAAGGTGAGCATAACAAATGCAATTTTAATCTGTTATATAGATCCACCCACCTAATATGTTTAACCTCAAGTGGATCTGCAATAGTTAAAGTAGGTGTGTTCAGCATGGCAGAAGAATTTGATCAATTAAGAGAAGTATTAGGTTAACACTCGGAATATTCCTGATTTTTTTTCGATTCAGCAGCCTTCACACAAATAACAATAATTATGGTAATCTTTATTTTTCAATATATCACAACAATAAACTAGATTTTTATAGATTTTATTGCAGATATCAGGAAAACAGTGTTGATGGCATATCTGCTCTTCCATCATAACACATAATAGTTCAAAAAATACTATGTATTCTGCCACATACCGGGTGTTGATTTGAAAACTTCCCACCCTAAACTTCTGGAAATCTGAAAATTTATGAGAAATTTCCTGAAACACGTAAGAAGTACTATCGAAGGGAACAACTTTTTATACAAAAATTGACCCACCAACTTGAACACCCGGTATAAGATCCAGAAATATGAGACCTAACATAGTGAACTATTATTTCATATAATGTAACCTTTAAAAGTGTAACGAAGCCATTAATTAGCGAAAATATAATTACGGGATGGACGAGTAAATGTTGCGAAGGACAAAGTTTTCAATGAGTTCGGTAAGGGCGTATGTAACGAGTAAATGCTGCAACGGAGAGAACGTTTTAATAAAGAAGTGTGGTGTCGTTGTGGTGCTATGATGCTTTTGTTGCGTATGTTGATGTGATGAATGTCTGTGCGAAACCGAAGCTAAAAACTAAAAGGTAGGATGCGAATTAATTAGCTAAATGGGGGAGGGCGGGGTTGATATAATGCGAGGGAATGACAGACTCTGCGCTTATCTATAGTTAACTAACGGAGTTCAGCGAGGTTGTGTGAAACCCATCATACTTATGGATACCATATATGTATGTACCGGGATGCATGCTTTGAATACGCAATACATCGATAGAAGGGCCGTACGCAAACAAGCCATAATCAGATACAGACAATACAAGAGTCTCGCATAACATAACCTTGATCTCCTAATTAAAACTGGGGCGATATAGACATAAAGTTCTTAGTTTTAAATATAAGGTTTCTTAAATGTATTCTTTAAATCTAATTCTCTCTGAATTAAGGAACACATTAAAAAACTATAACTAGTGCTTATTTAAAACTAAAAGCTAAAGACCTAAGTTTCTAACGTGAGTAACAAGCGGCATGGTGAAATTGTCTAGTGGTAATACAATCTGTTCACTAACAGAACAAATATCTTTTGGTCGTCCGAACAAAGTTGCTACATAGTCTTTGGAAAATCTGATCATGAATAATCTGATTCACTGCTAAGTTTATCTACTACTGGTCATGGGAAGCTTTTATAAATCTGTATATAGTCTGTGTGCAGTTAAATAATGAAATGTAGGACAAGGGAAGGTACGTATGTGGTATAGATAAGAAATAATAATGGGCTCAGTATGAAACCTTGCATAAGGTGTATATCGAGTCATCATATGAAAGAACATCCAGACCAAAACAAAACAGCCAAAGCTGATATGCTGGAGAATTTAATCAATACTGGAAATTGACATCTATAGAAAGGAAAGCAACACTAATAGGTACATTATGAACGATTCTAATCATTGTGGACAACATAAAATGGCCGCGATTAGTTCCTTAATTAGTAGATTAGTTAAATTCCTTTTAAGTAGAAGTAGATTTAACAAAGAACTTAAATTCATAAAAAACGTAGCTATTTATAACGGTTACTCTTCTATAAAGGTTGATCGCATGCTTAAGAAAGTCCAACATAGATTTTACGTAAGAAATTCCACGACCTTAACAGTAAGAAATTCGTAAAACTTCCCTTTCATAGCATATCGAAAGGCGTGAGTAAAATTTTGAAGGGTCAAGATATGAACATATGCTTAAGTTCGCGTAATATACTTAAAAACCTTCTCGGTAATTCTAAGATAAGAGGGAATTTATAAAATTGACTGTAGTCACTGTAATAAAGCCTATATTGGTCAAACGAAAAGAGCGGTAGGCACCAGATTTAAAGAACATATAAGGAGTTATCGCTACGGCAGATTGGACAACATAAATCAAACCGGGCCTAGTATTAAATTAGAAAACTTGAAATCGCCGCGAGAATTAGACGCGTATAAGGCGGTTTACATAAAAAGTAATAAAAATCTGATGAACAGAGCGAACGGACTGTTGTCGTACTCTGTCCTTCTTGACCTTTTGCAGTAAGGCTGCTACTCTTTTTATATTTTGGGTTATAAAGGAGACCTCCCCGTTCATCTATCCGTGTTTTTCGCATGTCGTAGTTTTATGGCTTGTAGGGGGTAGAATAGGCACTTGTAAACAATATTTTTTCTCGGAAGAAGGAATAGTACATGCATGTTAGTTTTTCACATGTCGTAGTTTCAAGACGTGCAGGAGGTTGAAATAGGCACTTGTAAAGAATATTTTTTTTTTAATAAGTAGGGATAGTACATACATGTTTAGTTTTCGATGTTTCTCACATTATTCGGTTACCGTTTGATGATGAGGACCATTCGTGTCCTTGAAAAGGTCGTCCCGGATTAATTATTATATAATTAATTAAACTTGTGTGGTGCGAAGGTTGCCGATACTTATGTGTTGTTTACCTTGCTGGAGAATACTGAAAAGAATGTCATGATTTATAGCGTCAAACGCTCCTCTGTAATCTAATAAAACCAAAAGAATTAAATCGCCTTTGTCTCTAGCTATGAGGATGTCATTCATAATCCTTAACAATGTACCAGTACAGCTGTAGTTAGATCTGAAACCTGATTAATTTATCGAACCTAATACTGAATCTGGAATTGAATCGCGTGGCGAGTCGCAGTCGTAACAGAATGTGTTCACTTAAATTAAAAAAATAAGCAGAGATGGAAAATTAAAAAGAATATTAACAAAAAAAAATATTATATGCCATTTAATGCCAACAGCTAGAATAAAATATTATTCATTCAATTACTAACATTTCGATTATTAAAATCATTCATTTCATCCAATACTACTTGGTGTATTTGGATCATCCAAGAACAGTAATGAGCTCTGAGATATTACAATGCCTTCATCTCGTATTTCCATTTTGAAACAGGTAATTTTTAAATAACAAGCTTGCCTTTAAACGTACGTCTTGTACTAATATATTGAAGTATACGCCATTTGTATTTTCCAATCTGTTTGGGATATCTAAAACAATTTGATGGACAACCGAAAGGAAAGAGATACTGACAAGACAGAACAAAGCTATAAAAATAATGACACGGGTTAAAAGTTCAGTATATAAACTCGTTCTGCGATAGAATCGTTTGTCCGTTTTTACGATGGATAAAATGTACTACATGGAAAACGGAAAATTTCGATTGAAGATCGCCTTCTTTTTCGTTTTATACTTCTACGGGTGCAGATTTTACAGGCACGACGACTCCAAAGTCAGCAATAGTTATGTACATAAAAAAAAAACTTTGAGAAGCAAACTGTTCCGGATGTCACTGCAAGAAAATCTCGTCCGACTAAAGTAAGAAAATGCAATATGTACGTAAGGTCTATCTTATTTTATAGGAAGTTTGAAAAAATCTGGTTAGAACGATTGTATTGACGCGTTTATATTTGTTTTCTACTCATCAGTAATATCTAAGATATATTTTTTTAATGATTTTTCTTTGTGTATCAACTACTCGCTAAAATACATATGAGGTGGCACCTAAAGTTTCCTAACTAATGATAGATAAATTAGAAGAATATCTAATTACTTCGGTCAACTTCAAAATAGTTGGGATTGCAAACGATAATCGTCTACCTTAAAGGTACGCACTCTTTGTGGATAATCATTTAGTCGTCCGGAAAGTTCATCGCTATCGACTGATGGGCAGTCTAACCGAGTTTAAAATAGAGGTTAGTCTATTCCAAATCGGCAATTGAAAAGCTGCAAACATAAGCGGACACAACAATGGAAAATTGTTTACTAACAGAAAACGTTTCCATTTGCAATGACGTCACTTGGCATACTCATTCACAAATTGTGTGCACAACTCCATGCAATGCCGTTTAATTATAAGTGCATGGGTTCACGAGCGTGGCTTTTAAATTTCGAAAATTTGTGAGTACCACTTCTACAATGTGAAATGTGGAGTGTGAGTTTCAAATCTTAGGCTACTAATTGAACGTTAGAGGGACAGTGCTGGACGATAAAGTATCATCCTCACTAGATATCTGTTGCGGAAATAGTTGTCACACTCGCAAACAAAGCTTTTATAAATAGTCTTATCAGTTTAGCTTAAGACAATAACATAATATGTTAAATAATCAATTAAAATAATGTGTGAGTTAATCATAATAAGGTTCCACATAAAAAAGTGGATCCTTTTACTTACAAATTCTTTAACTCAATTAATTGTTCCGACCGGTTTCCTACTCAAAAGCACATCGGGACAGACGTATTGGAGGACGTTTCTGACAAATTAAAATTATTGAATTGTATAATATTACTGTTAAACTGAACATACGGAAAACGGCCATTCCAACATGTTTATTATCATAGACCCAGGGATAACTTTAAAATGTTTGTGTTTTGTCCGTAACTAATTTTATGTATACATTTATTCATTTTGGGTTGGTGGTCTTCTATATGTCCAGTTTAACTAGTAATATTGTACAATTCAATAATTTTAATATTTGACAAAAGGTTTTTACTACTTCTGGCCTAATGATGTGCTTTTGAGCACGAAACCGGTCACAATATTTAATTTTATTAAACAATCTGTGAAAGCCAGTTAGCGACGTATCTTCGAATATTGCTTTGAGGTCGGATATCTATTGCAATTCAATAAGTTCCATTCTAAGAAAGTAGAGCTTGTCCCATTCGACATTAAATGTGGAAGAGAAAATACGCAAACTTGCTTCTTGGGAGCGAATATCTTAAACGTGATTCTAAGTTCTTCATTCATAAATTTCAATTTGTTGGCAAATGATTGAAAAAATGGTGGTCCCCAAGAGTAGGATCCTTACCCAATTCTCCTAGATGCATAATTTATTTTGAACCGATTTAATGTACCTACAAAATTCTTGAACCAGTTGCCATTAAGCCTGTAACGTAAAGTCCAAGGTTATGGAGCCTTGCTGTGTTTCTTAGCTCTTGTTTTCTTCTTCTTCTCTTGTCGTTTTCTTGCCATGCCCGTAAGAACAAATATCTGATCTTTCGTCAAAAACTCATTTTATCTTAACTTAACTTAACCAACGCAATACAATAAAATGTTAGATCTTCCAGAAATTCTTGGAGCTGACAATAATTTAGTACTCTTAATTTAATAAAATTTTATAGGAAACTACAGTGTTCATGGCATGGTTAAATTTGCACAAAAGATGTCGACGATGTTAAATGCAGTGAAATACACTCAAATCTTCACCATCTATGTTTTCCGAATTTGATTCTAGCAACAAAACTTAACTTTGGTCCAACCAGAACTGAAGCAACTTACCCCACGTAAGGTAAGGTCAAACTGATTAAAAACAGTTTTTACTTTCCCGAAAACGTCTTTTCCCTCTTACATGCAATTCCTTCACACAATTAAATCTTGCGTCAACTCCAAGGCGAACCATAGCCAAGTGAGTATTGGTAATATCCGCGTAGCCGTCGAGAGCAAGAAAATGCTTCAAACTGTAACGCACTTTACTTAAGATTTGCTTATATTATGCCATTAGCCATTTCATCGATATCTCATACCACAAAATACCTAATAACAACATTCTTTAACTATGCGACAGACAGTTGTGGGATGGGGTAACAAACGGAGTCGGGCCCACCGAGATACTAGCAAAAGTAAACCACTGACGGGAAATTTTATTTTTGTTAAATTAAATCATTGAGTAATTGCAATACAAACCTTTATATATATTAAAAAAATTAAAACTTTAATAGTGTTTCAAATTTACACTTATTCTCTGCACCCTTTCTAATATAATGGTTAGATGTAAATTTAATTTAAAATATGCGACTGGGAAATCCACTAATGATATGGTTATACTTTGCAACAAACAATATTTTTTTCAGTGAAAATAACTGTTGATTTTCTTAACTATCGGAATGTTTCTCAACAAATATCTTTGATGGTTTCAAATTTCCATAAAAATTTCTCTTGATGCCAGTAAAATCATTTTCTTGTCCACTTAAAATTCATGCATGCTTCTAGACTGAGAAAATTGCACCAAATCGATACAGGAATGTTCTTGAAAACTATGTAGTTACACTGCTCTTATAGAGGAATTACTTGTTCAAATCAAGTTTTTTCTTAAGTTTTTTTCTTTTAAGTTAAGTTTTTCTTACGTCGTCAAGATTTAAGTTTCTTAAATCTGCTCTGCTTTCATTTAGCCTTTTTGATGCCCGGGCTTCTTCTATTCTTTCTACCACCAGCTTTCTGCAAACGCTTGTCTATATACAAGCGTCAACTGTTCGGAATTACCAGTAACTACTAAACAATTTATTAGTACGAGCAAGAAACCGATCCTCTGAAATATGCCTTTAACGCTGCCACGTACAAATTACTAAAAATGCATGTCCTGCATTCTAGTAGATAGTGAATGCCACCTCATAAATTTCCACGGCACGCAAGGCTACAGGCGAAATTCACTAGATAGATGTTCAGAAAAAGCTTAAAGAGAAGGACGAGCATTCTATCACACCCTTGGTTGTTTACCATTAACAGAAGGATATCATAAAACGAGACAGGCGTAGTCACGCGATAATAAAACAAATTCTAATGTATAAATATATTTTATTGAGCTGTCGTCTGTTCGGGACACGCGAAATAATAGAAAAAAGAATAGCTCACGATAAATTGCGGTAAAGTTTACACACATTTTTCGGCTCCCGTTTAAAGTTGATCCCGTTGATGTATACGAGGAAAGTGGCTGTCTTCTTTTTTTTTTCTAAAATCGCCTCTTTATTTCCACGCCGACGAAATCGTTCTTTTAGTAACTTTATCGAGAAAGTTTTGGGCAGATACGTGAAAATAAAAAATCATCCTGGAAATAATGTATTAAGCGTCACATAAATTTCACCCACTTTATGCCCTAACGTATTCGTCTTCCCCTAGTGTGTACTCTGCAGAAAAAGATTTTAACGGCAAACTATTAACCTGATATAACCTATTTCAGCACAACAAAATATATACAGAATACATAACATTATATGTATATACTAAATGTTTTAATAACATTTACAGTTTACCTCCTGCTTAATAACGTCCCTTCAATTTCAAATTTAGAAGCTTCGATCTATTAATCCTGTATTACATAACACATACAATTCGTTAAAGTCGCAGATGTATTTTTAATTAGTAATCCGCAATTGAATACCGAAATACAGTTCTTAAAAAAAAACTCGTCTATATAAAGCGTTGCATCAAGAATACGTTTCACCAGAGTATATCC
Source organism: Oryctes borbonicus (assembly GCA_902654985.2). Taxonomy (NCBI): domain Eukaryota; kingdom Metazoa; phylum Arthropoda; class Insecta; order Coleoptera; family Scarabaeidae; genus Oryctes; species Oryctes borbonicus. Next base: position 4,904,368 of record LR736863.1, read on the forward strand.
AAGATTTTGAATCGAAATTGAGGAACTAAATTCAGCAGCGCTGAGCTCTATATCTCTAATTCTTCTGTATACTATTAGAGTTGAAAGAACAATTAAATTGGAGAATTACTATCACATGTTATGGACTTGAACAAATTGAACCAAGAACAAAAATCAATGGTAATATTAGAAACTGAATTTCTTGAATAATAGGATTATGTCCAACACTATTTTGGTGGTATAGAAGCACCGACTTTTACTCCAGGCTGTATACCGTATTATACAATATTTTGGGTTAAATATTACAGTAATTTGCTCCTCATTACTGTCCTATAATCCATCGTCAAATTTTTTTAAATAACCCTAAAACCAAAAATTCTCTGGCCGATAGACGCTGGGAAGGCAGACGATAGAGTATTGCCTTCCATACAAATTATGTTTTCAATTGCATCATCCTTTGGCAACTGTGGAATTGCATAATCTCTTAACATTTGGGGGTATCGTTCACCGGAACTTTTTTTGAGTTACACATTAAATGATAATCAGGCACTGTGAGAATATTATGAAATTAAAGAAAGGGATACCTACGCATTCTAGTTAATGCAAAGAAGAAATATAACGACAAAAAGCAAGTCAAAAGCAGTCTGGCAAATTATCAATGGGCAGGGTAGACAAAGGCGGCGGACCGAAATCATTTTTTCCCTTTTCCTAAAGAGAAATCCCAAAGGGATCACAGATTGTTTGCCTTGTTTTATGTTATAAACTATAAATTAAAAACATTTAATTAATCTATTTTTTTAGTATCAGTATAATTTTTATTTCTTTTTAATTAATAATTTATATTTTCGGAAATATAAATAACATAAAATAAAGATGTTTGTCCATAAATTTTAAAGTAAGTAAAGTCTATTAATTAAAAAAAATAAAACAAAAATTATATTAATATTAAAAACGGGAAAACTTTCTAGGCTAATTAAATGTTTTTTTTATTTAATTTTTTAGTTAATAACATAAAAAAGGCAAATAATGAGATAATTAGGAGAAGGGAGAAAAAGAAAATTTGTTTGAAAAAGGAATAAACAAATTTAGAATCATAAAAGGATTCTTATTTAAACAGCACAACCGGCAAAATCCAAAAAAAAAGAATTTCTAACAGATTATGCTAACGTCATTAAATACCCAAGTATTTAATGACGTCATGGTTTCTAAATATTTTAACCGATGTATCTAAACAAATTGAAACGCAAGGTGTACCCTTCAAAATAGCTCAATTGAATCTAGTTTATTCTTATATCCCCACATGTCATGAAATTGAGGTTGTAATAAAATCACATGCACCCAAAATGTCGTCAGGAATAGATGATATACCCAAAAAAATAGTAAAATTATCATTGAAATATATTTCTTCTCCTTTACTAGAAATAATTCTTTTTATTATTATATAAATTAAAACAAGCAAAAATCTGCCTAATCTATTAAAAAAGATAACATAAGAGAAGTCTAAAATTACCATCCAGCATCATTATTATCTCCCTTCTCCTAAGTCTTTGATAAAACCAAGAAATTGTTAACTATTTTGCAAACTTATTCTCTGATAGTTACGTTAGAAATATGTATGTGACATCGATGCAACCCTTAGCTACAAACATTTTTCTAGTACGTCCTAAATTTGTCAAAAAAGGCTGTCTATGTTTTATGTCCCGTTGCAGTAAAATGGTATACTAATCTTGCGTTGTTAGACATTGTCGTTCTGTGCTTGTTAAACCACTAACTTCTTTACTGAGCCCTAGTGCAAAACAAATAGATTTGCCAGCAAATGGATGAGAATTGTTCCAATCTTCAATCTCCAATAGTTAAAAAATTATCGTTACATATCCATACTTTCAAACTTTACCAAAGTTTCTGAACAAATTCTTTATGATCACATATACGAGGATGGTATGGTAAATGTTAAATAATAGAACGCAATTGCTTTACATGTAGTCAATTTATTTCTCGGAATAATCTCCTAGTACCTCGATACTTAGTCCAGCGATGTTAGAATTTTTTTAACCCATCCAAAGAATGGTACGTGTAAAATAGGCCCCTGTTTCAACAATGACCTCTTCATTTGTTGTGTACCGCTTCCCGCTAAGCCATTTTTTCAAGGTTGGAAAAAGAAAGAAGTTACAGGCGACCAAATCTGACGAGTATAGTGGATGGCGCACCAATTCATGTCTCATTTACAGTCACATAACGCTTCAGAAACTCACTCGCCTTGCGCTTCCAGTTTCGATCGATCGTCAACAGACGCGGCACCGATCTCGCTGATAGCTTCCTCATACTCAATTTTTCGTGAAGAATATTTTGGACACGTTTAATTGAGATGCTTAGAATATTAGCAAGCTCTATAAACACTTCGATAGGACGACTTGTCCGCCATCTGATGGTAGTCATCGCATGTGCGTGGTCCTTATAAAATATATCCAACTTCTCTTTGATTTCTGTAAATGTTGTCCTATCAGAAGAAATAAATCGAATGGTTTTGCTCCTTTTCCATGATTTCGCAGATACAACTTGCTCACATTCAACAGCTCTTAAAACAACACTGCTCGATGAATTTCTCTGAAATTTTTGACAGACGTGAGCTGAAGAATAGCGCTCGCGCTGGTTAATACATATTTTGTCAAGATCGTACTTCTGACAGCATTCCCGTACACTAACGTGCACATCTACTCATCTTTCGTTGTTTATATGGATTAGATAACTTTCTTGCAATGTACTCGTCTTCGCTGACGAGTTAAAAATCTATTCGACGACAAAATTTCGATGTGGTTATTAATCGTTATCACAACGACGTGATGCTTAATCCTGTCAAATATTTGAAAAGCTATATAATAAAAAGGTTAAGACCTCTTGTCAAGGCTTCCCTCCGATTATCAACTGACGTACTCTAGCAGTACTAATATTGCAAACTGATAAACCTATTTGGATATCGACGTGTAGAAAATTTTTATTGTAATTCAAAAAATAAAAAGGAGTTTGTACATCACGCAAAATGATCAATATAAAGGAAAATAATAAAAAGCTTCATCTCTAGTTACCGTTTTGTTGTGAGATACAGGTGTATTTTCTTAAATCCCAGATGTACTACATTTATTCCAATGGGGTAGCTATTTGAACTTTAGCATATTAAAATAAATTTTATCTTTGAATCGCGAAATGATTGATGGCAAATACAGAACTCGATTTTAATCGTCATTCAAAACTCGTGAAAAGGAGATTGTAATAAAATTCAAACTAAAAAAGCGCCAGTCGTCGCACAGATGGCACGGCGCGTTGAAACGGACGAGTCATTGCTAGAGATTTAATAAGCGACAGGCATCACATTTTCAGAACAAAAAGCGAAACGAGAGCTTAAATGGCCTATTTTCTCGGTGACAATTAGCTTTTCCAGGAATCGCATTACCGATGAATATTAACATTTTATATTTCTAAAACTGAAGTGAAAATGAGTATTTACAATGCGCGTATAACTTATTATAATTATAAATAGAAATTAGAATTTAATTTTCGTAAAAATAAGATTTAGAATTTCGAAGCGTCTTTATAAACTTTTGTGGTATAAACAGAAACTTAAATAATTGAGATATGACGCATAATACCAAATATGAAATTAAACAGACAGTGGTGAAATTATAAAGACATTAATTTTAAGCAAAAAAAAACTAAGGATCAAGTAATACAAAGAAATAGTTACCTAACCTGCCTACTGAGAACTAATTAGTCGAACCTGGGCTTAAATGTATAATAATATCCTGTACTACTTCCTCGATTTTCGTCCACACTACGTTTCATTTATTAGCTGCTTCCCTTACATCATCGTCGCGTACTTTCCGTTTTGGCATTCCTCTTGATTATTACTTTTTCGCCTCTTAGACGGTCTTCATAACAACTACCACTAACCTCTTTTCCTCTATAATCTCATTCAATAAGCAAATTCCTTCATTATTTACCATACTCAAAAGTATACAGAGAGCATGCTGTATTTCTATACAATGCACTAATGTAAGTTGTCTATCTCACTACAAATCACAAGCTGGTGAAAAAGAAAACTTCTGGCATCCGGCAGATAATGACTTATTTATTCTATTTTGTGTACAAAATGCGCTGAACTCTTGAATCACTTTAAGATTCTGATCAGCCCAAATTTTGTTTGTCCACGAACCCACCAAAACAATCCACAAATGCGCTTCATTGGAAGAATTATTTTTAAATTGATTTCTAAATGCTCTAAGGCCAAATCGTGAAAGACCGACACATTGATCGGCAAGTTTGAGTTGTTGAGTAAGTTGAACTAGATAAGCATTCGGTCGAAGATTGTGATGCAAAATTCTTCACGAGGTCACCTTTAAAAGGCGGCATTCTTGAAACAGTCGTAGAACAGAGACGTTACGATCTTGCAATGGCTGCACCAGCGATGTTCATGTTCTCCGTTGAACGGCGACGTACAGATGTAAACTTGACTCCCACTGAGACTCTTCCTTGAAATTTTTCAACGAGGCGATGAATGGAGCGTTTAGTTAGTCAACTGTTTGACCGTAACTATCTCGCAACACACAAAAGATTTGTTGAACCGAATATACATTGTGATGATACATTTTACAAAAATTATTACTGGAGATATTTTTGAAAATCTTAATTAACTTACGTTTAATTTAAAACATGCTACGTTTTCTTATATTCTGCTTTAACCCTTTTGTACGTGCAGTGACGACCCAACGGGATGTATATCCTATGAAGCTTCTCGTAACAGGAGCTTAGTATGCGTATGCTGCGTGTGTGTGTGAAGTGTTCCACCCTCAAAATGATCGTTATTTAGTTTTATTTAGATTTTGTAAAATAGTACATTAAATTAAAACGTAAAGGACTGGTTACTATTTTCGTTACTGGTTGTTATCACGGGGTTATTGTTATCGAGGCCTCTAAGTCACAATAATCGAGATCCCCTCGTGTGGTAACCTTCTTATTTGGTTTTTTATTTTATCTTACTCTAGAGAATTTGCTTAATATGAATCTTGGCAAACTACGTAGAGGATACAAATTTTCACATACGTCATCAAATTAGCAAAAATATAAGCTAAGTTAGGTTAAAGTTGATATTACTGTTTGTCTTTTTACAACAGTTGTATCTCTAGTTTTAGCAAAGTTAAACATATCAGTATATGCGTGAATCTCCCAAAAATTTAATCTTACAATTAAAATAAACAGTGGTAAAACTTTCTTGGCGCAAGATACTGCGTTAGTGTAATTTATTTCCATGTTTTGCGGCCTCCAAAAACCAAATTCCCGCTGTTCGCTTGATGTCATTAAGTACACATCAGAAGGTCGCAGCGTTTACGACATTCCTCCACCTTTATAATTGCGTTAATGCAAACCAAAGAAGAACGCCAGAAATTCGCTATTAAGCTAAAATATTGTCCGATGGACGAATACCAGTCTTGTGACGAAAGACGGAAAATAAACGATCAATTTGTTTTCGTTTACGTGTTGTCGATATACTTTACTACGTTGGCACGTTTAAGGCTGAAACTGAATTAATTAATTCGAAGTGAAACGGAAATTTAACACTTTGGGACAATTACCTAGCTTTAATTTATGGAACTCTTTTTGCGTTGTCGCTATTTTCATTTTACTACGCAAATGGGGTTTCAAATATTTGAAATACCAAGCGACGAAGAATAATAATGATTACTTAAATTCCTTTTTTCAACAAACGTAACGACATAGGTTAATTCCCTGCAACAATGTTTATTTTAGTAGCACAAATTGTCAAGCTAGTAATTTTATTAATTTACTAAACGTGTTTCTATTAATGTTTCTTTGTTTTTCAGAGATATCACGAGCAACAACCTGACAGAATTAGATGAATCAAGTCTGAGTAGGTTTCGTGAATTAGGGGAGCTGTAAGTATCCATCTGTAGTATATTTTTAATGTTGTTTCTATTATTTATTTATTTTTTTTAATGTACTTACTTTGCTTTAGCATAGTTTGTTTTCACTGTTTCTACGTAGATCATAAAAACTGAAAATAAGCGTAGCGTCTATCACAAGCCTACAATTTTCATAATTAATTAATTCCAGCACAATAAAAATTCACAAACCAGGTAGACATAAGGGAAAATAAGCGAAAAGAGCGAAGAATAGAGATATGAAAAATGCAGCATAAACACAAAAAATTAAGCGACTTGGCGTCGCATGAGACAGTTTAGCGTTATTATTGTTGTTATTAGCCTTGATACTGTGTCATTAGCCACTTACAAACATTAGCCAAATATATAAATATTTCTAAATATGCACATATAAGCAACAGAATATCTAACCACCCGAACAGACACCACGGGTAACATGTGACATGCTTCACACCCCGGGCCGATCGGCACATTTTGGTGTTTTTCATAGATTAAGTTTAAAAACAAAAATAGGTTTTCAAAATCTTTAATGCAGTATATCATGATATTTTGTTGAAATGTAGCATGTATAGTATTCTTGGATTCATCTTGACAAAATACAATAATATACAGCACCTTCAATTTAAGACAACAAAGTTGGTATCATTTTCGGTAATACTGGAACTATGAGATATTACTGGAAGTTTAAGAGAAGTGATTTCCTTGGAAGTAAAAATATTGGCAGCAAATAATTTTCCATCACAAAGTCCTTTTCTTAGCAATAATGACGGATTGTTCAATTATTCCAAGAGATGTATAAATTGGCATTTAGTTATCTTGTTTCTACATTGAGCTTCAATAATAAAAAAAATAAGAATAAAAGCAATGCAATAGTTCATATTCATTCTCATACCCATATACTATCCATATAAATGCTCACATTCGTGCTCATACTCATAGTGGTATATATACTCATTCACGGTTATAATCATACTCATATTTATACTACTATTCATACTCCTACCAAGCTACCAAGCTTGTGCGCTATCTTGAAACACGTTTCATGTTGTAATTTCTAAAATAAACCTTTACATATGGAGTTTAAGAACATTGGGCTATTCTGCCATATTAGTATTGGTAGAATATCTGTGCTTGGCTAGGGGAAGTTTTGTAACCAATTGATGTGGATATTTTTAAAGGCGAGAAAGTTTTTCGTATAGAAGAATTCTAATTAGTGACATTAAAAATTCAATTATATGACAATATATTTCATGTAATGTATGCATTTAGGTAATCTGAATAACGTCGAAGAATTCCTCTTGATTCTTGAAAGTGTTGAGGGAGAAATGTTAAATTTATTCCAATAAATATTGTAATAAATTGGATTTTTTAAAAGAATTGTTTATTATTAACAATGTAAATACTGATAATCAATTGATAAATCCAGCCATAATGGCAAATACAGCTCATACAGAAAGAATATAATGGAAAGATTAGAAAAGAAACTATATTGAGTCAGTCAAAAGTATATCGCGGTTTCCTAGATCTAGAAAAGCATTTGAGTCCCCAGAGGAGTAGAACTCTACAACTAAGAAGGGTAAGCAATAAATGGATCAGAAATATCCGAAGTATGTATGTATAACGATAATGCCAATTACCTCATAAGTATAAATAGGAGGTGCGAACTGTTTAGAACGGAAGGAGGTTTGAGACAAGGAAGTGTACTAAGTCCAGTACTGTTTAATAAATTTCTTGGCAGAGTTGTGAGAGATTGTAAATTGAAATTAATGAAATTGAATGTATGTCACAGACACTAAGAACCAATAGACATAACAGAATATATATTAGCTGACGATTTAGTGATCATGTTTAGTAGTGAAAAGAACCTAGTTGAATGGAACAAAATTATGAAATCAATATGAATGAAACAGATGTGACGGTGACAACAGAAGGAGATGAAAAAGAGAGAAGGATACACATTGGCAGGGAAAAATACAACAAAAATACAAATATTTTGAAATTACAGTAGAAAGATATGGGACGTTAGCGAATTAATTGGAAAAGCAGCTAGATTATACCATTTAGTGAGAAAAGCATATTCCGGTTATACCGGAAATACCTGCTGACCTCTATAAACTGTAATTCTAAGGTTTATTCGATGAAGCAACTACATATGTCGCTATTTCTGACCATATGTGAAATATTTTGGATTCCTTGAAACTTTTAACAGATGAATAATGCATGGGAACTTTTATAACTGTGAAGATATTTAACTTGGAAAATTGAATTGGAATTTGCTGTTGTTGATAAACAATGTCGACACGTTTAAATTATACGAACGAAGATTATCTAAATTTCTTTTTTATTTATGGAAAGTGCAATAGAGTACGCGATACCTTTCCTCTTCGATATCTGCAAAAATTAAAATCGACGCCAAACAGTTAACATAATACAAAAATTGAATTCTGGACGCCTCGGTTGCCAAGCCCCAGAATAGAACACCATAGCTCAGATGGGAGTGGAATGTAGCGAAGTATGCGGTAGCACTGTGAGTTGCTGCTTCTTTCAATCTTCTCAATACATACAAAGCTGATGTGAGTTTAGATGCTAGCTTATCAACATGAACTCCCTTTAGTTAAAACAAAGTTAAGTTAAAAAACTTTGTATCGATTTCTAAACCCAGGAAATTTATGTCAGAGTCCACATTGATGTTTCTACTGGTGAGTAGGAGCTTTAGTGTTTCTTCCAGATTCATTTTTAATTTGTTGGCAGTAAATCAATCCATACGTAAATGTACCAGGCAGCATATAGATATATTTGATGGCCCCTGTCACTAGTAAGCAGGTCACTAATAAAAATATTAAACAACACGGTGGCCGATTATCGATTCTTGAGCTAGTCCGCAGTTGATTTCAGTTGTACCAGATATCGTATTGCTCCGGAGTGTAACCTGCTTTCTTCCACAAAGGTATGATGAAAGCTACAGTGTTAGTGTACAGTGTAGTACAGTGTTACCGTGCAAAAGCAACGCAATTTACCACCTTTGGTGTACCTGTTGAAACTGAATCATACCATGCTGCTCCCTTGTTAGAAAGAGCTTCTACGCGAAGTAGATCACTAGTCGTCTATCCACAATTGCGCAGATTTGTTTAAGCATACCATATATGTCTCTGATATTTTTGGAAGTTAGACTCTTCTACTTCTTGTTTTGTAATAAGAGAAAAGAAGAAAGACCGCACATTTTAAAATTTCAGGTTAACCAAGGGCTCTCTTGCTGATATAACAGTTTGAACACCTTTCGCTGTCAGCTTTCCGACAGTACAGAACTAATCATTGTGGCTTTCAGCCGATAAACTAGAGTGCCCTAGTTGTTCGAAGGGCGGCTTTCTTTTAGTTTTATTGTCAATTACCTTCCAGACTACTCTCATCTTATTTTCGGATGCTTCTGTATACCTTTTGTTGCAGAGTCGCTTGCATTCTGTTGTTCTTTGTAGTACGTTTCAGTTCCAGTTACATTATCTGCACATACGAAATTTATAAGAAATTTACTACCAACCAAGTATAATTGGAGCGATTTAAATGCCCACGTATTAAGAACGAAAAAAACCAGCGTCTCATCAATGCTGGATTGTTTCTTAATTGTCGTGACTAATTTGGGTATCTCCGTTAGACGACATTTCAAAGGACTACGTTAGCCACATTCTCATTGCTAGGTACTCATACACATTTTCTTAAATATCTTAGAAAGTATCAATTTTAAACGCGTAATGAATATGAGATTTTTATTGTTTTTTTGCGAGAGAAATTTGATAAGAAAGAAAAAAGTAGGTAGTTGCATTAAAAAAAAAATAAGTTTTTCAATTTTTAAAGTTTAAACGTACATGTCGGACACACTGTATAATATTTTCGAGAAATTCATTCGAATTCTAATACAACCTTGTTGACCTAAAGTACCATATTATTAAAAATATTTTGAAACACTTCACTATTACCCCTTACCACAAACACTTCACTGACACTGAACGTACGTTTCGATAGCTAAGCCATCATCTGCAGCAGCAATACTGAACTAACTAACTAAGCCAAGAATTGACCTATTTATACAAAATACCGCACGGTTGATTGACCGCGGCCAGGCTATCGTTAACAAAGAGAAAAGGCTGGAACTTAAGGGTACTGAATCTGAATTCATTAAATTGTTTTTGGTTTTGTAAATTTCCATGCCTTCATAACAATTTAGCTCTTTACATTCTTAATTAAACATACATTGTCAATATTATGTCTGTTGAAACTAAACGTGTTCCGGGTTTGTCATGTCGTTGGTTAATATAAAACTCGACGTTTCGCCCATAATCGTATGGGGCTTCTTCAGGAGAGTGGTGGCAACAGTTAGCACGGTAACTCAACGCACCAACTGCAGTTGGTTTTCGCCTCTGGCATGGTTCACATGTTGAGTTACCGTGATCAACTGCTTCCCGCTCAGTTAGTTTCGCTGAGTTTCGTTGAGTTACCGTGCTAACTGTTGCCACTACTCTCCTGGAGAAGCCCCATACGATTGTGGGCGAAACGTCGAGTTTTATATTAACCAACGACATGACACGGTTCAAACCCGGAACACGTTTAGTTTCAGCTGACTCTGGCCGTGGAAGCCTACGTTTCTATTATGTCTGTTTTCAAGTATATGCAGGATAACACTGAATTTGTCAAATCTTCTGAATTTAAGATGAGCCAAGTCCTCTTTGTACCTAATTTTGATTGATCTTCTTGTTTGCCTAATATATACTTGATCACAATGATCACATGATATTTTATAAATTCCCGATTTTTCCATGTTATCTACTTGCTCTTTCGGGTTTCCTAAAAGGTTTTTGAGGTTGTTATTTGAAAAATAAACAATTTTGCAATCAATTTTAGAAAAGATTTTTTGAAGATCTTTCGTGTAACTTGGAGAAAAGGATAGTTTAACACATTTTGTACTACTATTGTTATTACATTCTAAAGTAGTTATATTTCTGATTCTTATGTTTCCTAATGGTATTATAGACTACCTCTTCAAAAAATCCGCTAAAGTTGGCAATTTTGATAATCTGTTTGAGTTCGTTTTGGTACCGGTCTTTAGTTAAAGGAAAATTAAGCAAACGATGTACCAAAAAGTTAATAGCCGAAAGCTTGTGTTCCCATTGATGATTTGAAACTTATGGGAAGAATCTATTGTTACTAGTAGGTTTTCTATACACGTCTATTTCTAACTTATTTCTATTTCTTATTGTTAACATGTCAAGGAAAGGAATCCTATTGTCTTTTTCCTCTTCGTGGGTAAATTTAATAGAGGGAAATTTGGAATGTAGTTGTTCCAAGAAATCAGTTATTGAACATTTGCTGGTGTCAAAGATGCAAAAAATATTTTAACAATTGATTTTGAAAATCGCGGTTTTGACACCTATATTCTTATCATTTATATGCGAACGTCGCTTTCCATCATTTTTCTGTAAAAAATGTTGTTCCCGTTATAGAATAAAGTACCATACTGGAAAATATGCGTGATTTCATGTTTTGAGATCTTTATCAACCTTGTATCATCTTCTGTTTCTAATAAAAAAATTCCTTTCACAAAAATGTGAAACAAAATATGAAAGATGATATCGAACATTTATCTTCTTTTACTTCTATTAAATGGAGTTGGATTTTATCCTTCCTCTTGCTATTCTATTTTCATGGTATGCTATAGCATACTATCGAATCATACTCTGCGAATATGCGCATATCCCTTGTTAGATTATAGCCAGATCCTTCAGCGTATTCTGCTCGCGATACCCCGCTGCAAAATAATATTAGAAATTTCAAACAAGAGTATATGTTTTTATTGGTGGGATTTTATATTGTAGAACGCGCGATAGAGTGAATTGAATGCGAGGAATGTGCGCGCAGTTTCTCTTCGATACAAAATCCGCTGTAAAATTGCGGTAATATTTCCATTTAAATGGTGCGTATCTTGTGTTTAAGATAGGGGTAAGTTAGGAAATAGAGGGCAAAACTCTGAAGAGTATCTAATAACAAAGTTTTATCGCTAGGATTTTTTGGTAAATTAAGCGATTCAGATAATTGCCAGTAGATAGCGCAAAACTTGCATTCTAGATTGAATCGCCATATAACAAACACTTCGAAACGGGCTTGTATTAAATTTTGGCTCTAATATATAATGTTTTATGGTCTTGCTACATAGATTGCTTTACTGTAGTACTATTAGTTTTAGAATAATAGGAAAATAGCATTTTTATTGAAAAGCGTAAAACTCAATGTACCAGGGTAGCAGAAAGACTTCAAGCTTTAATATGAAGATGGCGGTACTTGCCAAACATATTCTCTTATGGTAGTATATAACTGCACATGCGTTGAAAGATACTTTTGATAATTTGAGCTATGTTCGACGCTCAGTTTTTGTTTAACAGTTGTATGTACCAGATGATGTTAGTATTTTTATATTTAAAAAAAATCGAATATCGTGCCTTTTCTTCCATTTAAAAGGCAATACTCCTACGCAAGTGAAAGCCAAAATGGACGTGGTTTACGGAGACTGCACCTGTGAAGTTCTGAGCGGCTGAATTTGAACGTGCGGAGTGGCCAAAAATTGCAACCATTACCGATAACATCGGAAAAGTTCATCAAACGGTGCTAGACGACCCTCAAATAAAAATTAAGGATGTATCAAATGCTGTGGACATTTCGAAAGAACGCGCTTGTCATTTATTAACTGAAGATTTACGCGTGAAAAAGTTAACCGCGCATTGCTGCATCCAATGCGCGGTTGCTCACTCAGCTTGCTCACTCAGGCCCGCAAGTACACTCGATTGACCGTTTCAAAAGCCCCGTTAAATCAGATAAAGGAAATAAATCAGAGGTTTGGTGCTGAATAATAACCATAGATGAAACTTGGATGCACCGATAGTCTTTTGAAGCCAAGGAACAATCAAAACAATGGGCTGCAAAGAGTGTATCGGCTCCGAAAAAGACCGGCCGGTAAAGTGATAGCGACTGTTTTTTCGGACATAAAATAAAAATACTTGACAAGATAAAGTCAGAAATTGCGGAAAAACAACAGAATTTTGGGAGAAAGAAAGTATTGTTCCATCAACATAACGCACCGTCTTACACTTCAGTGGTCGCCATGGCAAAAATACACAAATTGTGTTATGTTCAAAGTTTCGCTCGGAGGACATAGATTTTTAAAGAATGAAAAGCCATCACATTCGTAATCGACTATTTTATAGAACAAAGTGCCAACTACTATTTAGATAGATTTAGATAGATAGGAACGGCCAAGGTATGATAACTAAAATCAAGCATACTGTATACCATCATCATATATATCATATTGCAAACTTTCGGCCGTAATGACGTGAAGTGCTTGCGTTGTCCAACTATATTAAAGATGTTATATGTATTTTAATTTCCGTTTATTTTATTATTATTTAAAGTAAAGTGAGTATAGATCAATGGTTTGTAGGCACATGTTATTACCTTTTCTTACGCGAAGTTATTATTACAAATGGGGTCTTCTTTTTTGAATGCTTGACGATATACAGCAAAGATTGCTTCAATTTGACAAAAACCAAATATGTTTAACCTTCTTGGGAAGCATATCCGATGGCTTTCTGCGGTATACTCCAATAAACCAACCAACTAACATTGTACTTGGTGGATAAAGTCTGGAACTGCGTACATTGTACACATATACATCGGCAAATTGCAAAAATCCATTTAAAAGGAAATACGGTGAGCATATTTTGTTAACTAGGTAAAAGCAAGTTACGAAAAAAAGGAAAACTAGGAATGGCAGAACTAATGGAAAAACATAATAGCTTTGCAGATGGCTATGAACAATTACGTACAGAGTGGGTTAACGATTCAATAAATGTTATTTATTAATATATCTTTCTCTCGTGGTTTTGGAGATATTTGCGATTCTGTTTTGCATGTGTTTCTAATGTTCCATATATTTGATAACGACAATGATCAATGACTGAATTATGTGATAGGCAGCTACGAGGGAAAATGGCGTTATTCTCCAAAAATTCTAATCATATAATTGCGTATGCACTGAAAGATACTAAATTTCAGCTATGTTGAACGCTCAGTTATAGTTTAACAGTCCTTTGTGTCAGATCTTAGTGTTTCTATAAAAATGGAAAAAGTCAAATATCAAGCCATCATTAAATCTTGGAATTTGAACTGAAATACTGCCCATTTGTCACACTGAAATTTTGGCCAGCTGAATTTAAACGTGGTCGTACCAGTTTGTTGAGAGTGAACGTTCGGAATGACCAAAAACCGGAACCACACCGATAACATTGCGACAGTTCACCAAATGGTGCTAGAAGACCGTCGAATTAAGGTTAGAGAAATTACAGAGGGTGGGTGCATCTAAAAAGCCGCGTTTATTTATTCAGAATTAAAAACGCATTCGAATGAACATTTCCAGCCTTGTTGAACCAGTTCAAGCGAAATATGTTGGAATTTTGGCATCGATTAATAACAGTGGATGCACTGTTACACTTCTCAAGCCAAGACAGTCGAAATAATCTACTGCGAATGGTGAATTGGCTCCGAAAAGGAGCATGTTCCATGAGCCGGGAAAGTAATGGCGACAGTTTCTTGAGATAGTCGTGAGGTTTTGTGAATTGACCAACTTGAAAAAGGAAAAAACAATAACGGAGACGTAGTATGCATTATTACCTGACAGGCTGAATGCACAAATTGCATTTGAAGAAAAATTAGGTTTTGTGCCACCAAGAAGACTACACTAGTCGCCATGGCAATGATTCACGAATTGGAATTCGAATTCTCCCTATTCACTAAATCTAGCCCCGAATGAGTTTTTTCTGTTTCGTGGGTTCCAAGTTTCACTCTGAGGACAGGAATTTTTATAATCGTGTAATTTGCAGAACAAGATGGTAACTCCTATTTGGAGATGGGAACAGCGCTGAGAAAGTTTATAGACTTACAAGGAGACTTGTTGAGAAATGAAACTGAAGTTGACAACAGAATTCTTGTCTTAAGCTGAAAATTCTCCAGGCAACCTTTATATACCTACTTTTACTTTAGAGTAATTGGGATTTTTATTCTATTGAGTCTACAATTTTTGCTACAGAAGTCCATGACCAAACAACACTACAACTTTATGTAAAGTAGAACTCAGTCGCTTTAGATTATCGTTACGTACAATAAAAAAAACAAACGAAATTAGAAATATCCGCAGGGATACTACTTACTAATCGTACTACTATCACACAATGCGTATGCTTATGGTAAAAGCTGTGTTTGTTAAGAATCACTTACGCAAGGGAAAACTGTCGATGGTAAAAACACATCTGATTACACAAATTTAATATCATGCGTTCTCTTAGAGATACTAATTTTATTGTATTAACCAAATACGAGTAGTATCGTCTTGGTAAATGCTATTAAATATAAAAATTAATGAAAATCCTTTTTTTAATATCTTCTTCGCTGATTGATCCGTTATTTAATTTCTGACCTGAATACAATTCGAAGTTATAATACCAATGTGACGACGACGTAGCGACAAACCGTTTTTTTTTTCATATATCCGGAGTTCTACATCAACGAAAATAAAAAAGCCCAAGCGGACATTCCGTAGATGTTACACAAAGAATCGTTCGAAATCCAAACACCATTGAGACTGGGGAAGGCTTTTCCTTTTCATAAGGAAGCGACGACAGCGACAATTATTATGGGCTATATGTTTTGCCTCTTTTTCGCGGTTATTAACGCCTCTCCTAAAAAGCCGTTGATGTATATATAAGTGAAGAAATTTCATACTGTGTTGATGCGATGCTGTTTACCACGACAGTTAATGAGTTTCAATTGAAAAGGGACGCATTATCCTCTTGTAAGTTATGAAGGATTCTATACGTTTGGGTGTTGATTTCAATATAGAATTTAATATAAACAAGTGCAAAATAAACTATGGGTGAATTAAGGAAGTAATTAATGATTTCTAGGTAGTTGTTTAGGTTTTTTGTTAAATATAATTCTGCTCAAGTGAAAAGAATTGCAAAGATAGAAAATCGTCTCACAAGGGACTATGCCGAACACGGGAATTTAACAAATTATAAAACTTTGGGAACATGTGAGTATGTACTACGCATTTTTTTCTGCGGGGAAAACTCTGAGTGGGTGAAATCAATTTTTGAAAATGAGAAATTTTCCATTCTATGTGCATAAGTCGCTAACGGTAAAGATGTAGAGAAAAAGTTTTAAAACAAAAGTTGTTCTTTTGAATGAGTTTTATTGAGCAGATAGAGAAGCAAGTTCAATATTTTTACATATATCTTTCTCGATAGGTAAACATGTTTGGGATTAATAATAGATAATAGGGATTGGTTCATTGTGTAACAGGCATGTAGTTGCAGTGTTAAAATTAATTTTAGCATTGCAAATTTTTTGTTATACGTTAAATATAAAATTTGTTAAATTATTCTGCATGGTGATGAAACTCCTCAAAGAAATGTTGAAAACACAGGAATTTGTTACATCATGCACATCGCTTGATGGCATGGCTACCATATTCGGAGGACGATGCAAAAGATCTCGTGTTGAAAGCAAAAGTTACTGGATGTTCAAATTCATTCGGTCTCTAGTCAGCGCATCCGCTTTTGTTATTGTGTTCACGTAATACAATATCGTAATCGTAATGACCGGTCCAAAAGTCCAAGAATAAAATGCTGTAAGCTTCCCCGTTTGGTAAATATATATCGATTAGCCATTGGTGAAATAGAATGCTGTTAAATGAATATTCCACGGTCAAAAAAAGAACTGTGATACACGCAGATCGATATTACCACTTTGCTCGTTGAGGACAGTGAATAGAAGTGAGAACAGTTTTCCTGAAGTTGACATTGTGGGGAGTATGGTATAACTATGTGTAGTTGCGGATATAGATTGCAACAGCTTTTGTTCCTTGCACAGCTAAAGGCTGACCGGAATACAGCTCTACATTCCGGCATTGGACGGATTCCTCTTGAAATTCCAAACCCAGTGCAATGATCTTTTAAAATTCTCTAAATCAATGTCTGTGTTAGTTTGTAATTCTCATCGCTGGACGAGTAAATCATGGATAATGGCACCCGAATCAATACTATTTAGAAATTTAATATATACGAACGGGAAATACTTTTAGCAACTTTTCTCGCCGCCCACTACTTCTGTTTATTGCTTTTCCCACGTCGAAAGAAATACTACAGAATAACCCAAATAGGAACAAGTCGTTGCTAGATCACAACATTACTTCACCATTTACGTGTACAATTCAAAAATAGATGAAACTTTGCGAAAATTTTGCTGGATGGTATTCAACATAAGTCGTCTTTTCTTCCCACTTCTTCAATACATGGTTTTGTATTCTAAAATTACAACACCATCTTGTGGTATACATTCTTCTTCAACTTCTATTGCTTCTAATGCTTCTTCCCGTGTGGACGTATTACTGTATATTTACAAACTTTACGGAATGTGGCCTGTGCAGTTGCAAAAGTTCTAGGGTTGTATCAACTTCCAGTGAAAACAACGTTTCTCTTAAAATATCAAGAAGGATATTTTTCCGATTTCGATTTCGATTAAATGCCCATTCCAAACAATAACAAAGAGTTTATAAAAGGCAATCCAAAGGTGGTGGTCAGATTTTCTCTAGCAAGTTGTTTTCTTTATTTGTGGCAGTAAGATCTTATCATTTATGGTAATTTTTAGAGGATAGTCATCACCAAAAATAGGATCTTTCTCGTCGTGCTTAAATCTGTAATGTATTTCTTCTCATTTTCTTTTAAATAGATAATGTTACACGAGCGGTGGCCATAGTATAGTACATTATATGTAGAATTGTGAAGTTACACAATCAATCTGTAATTTGTTATTTATAATTCGTTTTTGAGATTAACAAGCAACAACTTTATGTTAAAACGGATAGAATATCTCAAAGATAAAAGATAAGAAAGAATAACATTTTCTTATTTACAATACTCATTGTAAGTTAGAAGATATTTGATAGTAACAATTTTATCGGTAGTAAATTTATATGATTGATATATTATTTCATGAAAGGAAAAAAGGTATTTTTATCCTTTATTTAAGGAACTGAATAGTGACTTAATTTTATGACAATATATCTCATATTTCGATAACAGCAGGCACTAGTCACATCTCTGTTTATAGATATACATGTGTTGTGCGATTTAGGACGTGCGAAAGAACGTTATAAATAAATATTGCTTCTTAATGTTTCGCCGCGTGAAAGCTTCTCGTTTCGCAAAAATACGGCGACGAGTTAGATTAATATCACGTTATATATTTTTAATTCGTTCTTTCCCCACTTATTAACGCCTCCTTTAAAGAAGCGTTGACTCGTTTATGAATGATGATCCGAATTTTCAGCAGCCGACGCCTTTCCATTTGCTTCGCATGATTGATGACACTTGAAATAAAGGAACAAGGCTCCTTTGAAACTAATTTTATAGAAATGCAGAAAGTTTGCGTTAGATGTTTGGCAACTCTAAAATTTACCACAAGAAGTGGATGTTTAGTTTGTCACTTTATAAAACCATCAAGTAATTTAAAGAAGGTTAGAAGAAACTTTTACGAAATATGTGTACCGTAGTTGCAACTATCAATAATACTTCCAGCTGCTCTGAGATAATTGTACATTTAGTTTGTGTTATCTTCTATTTCCGTTCAGAAAACTAGTATATTTAGGTATACTTCATTGTTTTTTAATTGGAAACTCAATCATCTTCCCCCGTACAGTGTATCTTCTTAATCTAACCTTTATAAAGAGCATAATAAGGTACGTTGAGATAAATTACTTCCGTTGAAAGTCAGTTATTATTCTCACTGAATATGCTATTTCTTACTTATTGTAATGTGTCTGTTAATCTTGTCGAGGAACAATAGTAGATTTTCAAAATGCTTCTCTTTCATTGGTAGTTATGTGAGAGATATAAGTATGTACAAAATCGCGTTAGTTAGAATTTATTATAAGCACCAGTCCCAGTAACCTTATAGCCTGTGTAGCTACGTATTTCTCACACCTCAGTTTTCCTAGACAACTCCACACACTTGGCTACCATACTCAAGGTATGTGCTCGACGCAGATTTTAGGAAAAATGTAATACATCCTATTTGATTTTTATCCTAGTCAGGGATCTTAGTCGTTGATTATTTCCAAATGAATAATGAAATATAATGTTGTATATGAAGCAACAAAATCGTGCTCAACTTAAAGTGAAAAATGATAAACTCTAAAAATAAACAGTACGTCTTATGTTATCCTATCCACTCTACTTATAATTATAGTGAGGACGTTCGGTGCAGTTTGCTAGCGAGTGTTAGCCAAGCGTCGATCGGGTATATGCAGTAGCGTAGATAACGCACGTTTTCAATACGATTGTAATAGGAATTTACTATGATATATTTTTCTAAATTGTTCGTTGTAAATTGGTTTCGTTGGTAAGTTAATATATGTTTAAATCTAGAGAAAGATCTTTCTACGTCACATGAAGTAACTGGTGCGAAATGGAAGTATGCACTTAGATCCTTATATTTTAAACATAAATTTTTATTCTAGGTAGTAAAAGTGTTATTGGAAATTTCTTTTAATAGCACATAGTCTGGATTTCTTTGTAAAACCGCATTAATTTTGTTCCGTATCTTTTCACCAATCGATCCCTCTATACTTTTTAAATTGCTAAACAGTGATTCTAAGTGTTAAAAGGATTCGGTTAATTTAAAATTTTTGTTTTCTAGAAACTTGATCATTTTTGTTACGCTTGAGAAATGTTTATTCATAAATTCTTCACGAATAGGTTCAGCAAAGCGATGTATTCCATGCACAACACATGTTAGATGTAACATGTTTGAAAAACGTTTTTTAAGCTGAAATACCTCTCTGGTATTCAATATGCCTCGTATTTTTCAGGTGCCATATTCTGAAACAATACTTGGCATTCTCGGCATTGTTGGAAAATGATAAACTAAGAACTACTAAAATAAAACGAAAGAATACGAAACAAGTAAATATTAAATAAGGATCAAATATATTATAAAATTATAAAACGAAATATAAACTCTAAAGAATACTCCAAAAATATGAGAGTACCTAACAAAATAAACCGAAAATGAAACTTCTAAAAAAGTGCAGTGACGAAGTAAACGAAAAAAGACACTTCTAAAACAGTACGGTAACAATATAAACCAAAACTAAAACTTCTAAAGTAGGGCAGTAATGAAATAAATGAAAAAAGCACTCTTAAAATCGTACAGTAACAAAATATACCAAAGAGGACACCTATAAAATGAAATGCTAACGACATATCTAGATATTTTAAGCTGAACGTGGCTACGATATTCTCCACTCCGTTATTAACTACGCACTGGCCAGTACTGCCGTCGCTCTCTGCCTATCTCCTGCGTGGCGAGTTATACACATGCGAGACTTAGCCTGCCACCGAATGTAACGCCGATGACAAACTGCACACAACGTCGCCATTCTACTTATAATATCGCCGCTGAGCAAAGGGCGTACAACTCTATATAGCCGCTGTTGATTGTACCTGCTTCCATTCGCTGTTAGAATTTCAAAGGTCTTTGTATTTCATTATTTTCTTTTTCAGTTTTTGTACCTTACATACGCGTGAATTAATGCAATAACTAGGTAGGTAATTTAGCGTGTTTAGTGTGTTAGTTTTATCGAAGTTGCTTTGTAGGTACTAGTTATTGTCTTAGAAATAAATATAATAATTACTACCTACACCATTACCTCGTGCAAAATCTATTAAATAAGAAACTTGTTATGGTATTCAAAACAAATAATTAATATAATAATATAATATAATATATAATATAATAATAATAATTAATTAATTAATTAGGTATTGTTTACAGAATGCCTTGTTTAATAATAATTAAAACTAACTAGCTGGAATTTATTAGTATAAGAGCACTAGTAGCATAATCACGCAAACACAAATTGCTCGAAAAACCTGTTGAATATAATTGCTTATTTCTTCCTTAGTATTTCAGTAATTCCATACATTATGGAATGATTTTGCATTTATTGAATATTTTTTGTTATACGTAGATTATCCTATCGAGTTTTAATCGCTTTTTTTTTATTTCAGGATCTTAACAGAAAATAAACTGAAACGGATATCCTCCAATGCATTTTCCAGCAATATATTATTGAAACGATTGTAAGTATTTTTATCTAGTAAATAAAATTTAGTTCTTAATAAACTGTTTGTAAATACAGAGATATATAAATACAAATATTAAGGAATCGCACCGTACAAAATTTTTAATTAATCCGGAATAACTGAAAGATGTGAGAACAAAATTTTAATTCACACATGCCTCGTTCTGGTCCTGCTCTAATTGACATTTGCAATTTCTCTTATCGCCTACCCTAATTTAAAACTTAACCCGAACTGAAACTGCTCGCAACCTGAAATGGAACTGCTCAATGGTCGCCCAATGCCGGATGAACAGTTCGGATTTAGGGAAGGACTCTAGATAGATTTTCAAATACTGCGTTTATCTGAGGCAATTCAGGACTCTTTACCTCGCAGAAAAGTTTTTAGGACGGTGTTTCTGGATACATTCAGGGCATCCGACACGGTCTGCTACATGAGGATCAATTTCAAAATGATTTGTGCTGGATTGGAGGTTCGCGAAGGGTCGAGCAGGTCTTTTTCTGTTCATAATGGTGATTGTCTCTCCTCCAGGCTACCCATCAGCGCTGGACTACCACAAGTGTTCATGTTAGGTCCAGATCTTTTGTTCTGTGCGCATGTGACGTCCCGACTTGCGGCGTATGCATCAGATGAGATCGCTCTATATGCTAGCAATCGCAACGAGGTGGTGATGACAAGGAGCTTGCAACGTGCGGCTGATGATCTTGTCGAGTGGACAGACAAATGGAGGCTTTGTAATAATGAAGCCAGGAGTGCCGCAGTTTGCTTTACTAAATGACAGGTATTGGACTCCGAGAATATCAAGAGAAAAGTTTATTAATGCCAAAAATCAGTTATTTCCTCTGATACGTAGTCCGTCGGGCATGGAAACTAAACTATTACTATACAGGCAGTTACTATGAGCTATAATTATAATAATAATAATTACCTATGGGGCGTTAACATGGAACAGAGCTGCAAGTTCCCACCTCCAGTGGCTGGAAATATTACATAACTGACTCTTCAGGATGATCGTTATTGCCCCGTGGTTTATCAAGAATGCCAGGATCAGGGAAGACTTGGGAGTCCGCGGTTTGATAGAATACCAAGGAGTTGGCCAAAAGGACATGCGAGCGAGCAAAAGAGACTAAGAATACTCTTGTGAGAAGGAACGTAGAACCGCCGGTTTATCCTCAGCCAAGAGCTAAAGCCTGAAAAATTGGTGACATATTGAATGTTGTGACTGAGAAAATGATGCCAGAAGAAGACATGCCAACTTGGAACATCTATACCGGTGATCATTGTTATAAATTTCCAGCAGCGTGGAGAGACTGTCAAAAAGTGACAAAGTAGTTCAGAGACGAAAGTTTAGCTCCAGCAATAGAAGTTCATAACTAAGGAGGGGGCCATCTTCTCGGTTTAACATATTTTTATTATAATCGAGATCTCGCGGCCAAGTTAAGTTTTTAATTAATTTGCGATTTTCTAATTTAATATTATATCTGTTTTCGTTCATGTGTTGTATACTACACTTGACGATTCAATCCCCCCATAGCGATAATATATTCTTTGAACCTGCGCCCTTTTTCTCGTCTTGTTTGCCCAATATGGCTTTATGGCAGTCCGTGCAATTTTATGGCTTTTCTTTCGTATCCGATTTACCTTTCGGATTGCCTAGGAAGCTCCTAGGTATTGTGCGCGAAGTAAAGTATGTTCATATGTTATTCCCTAAAAACTTTACTAACATCTTTCGATATTCTGTGAAAGGGAGGTAATGCATTTATTAGTGTTGACTTTCCTTCCATAGGCATCTGTTCCCAATTTCTTTAATTTCTAATTGCCCACGTACATAGGAAGAGAAATTGGTTGTTCACTTCTCCTTTTACTGTGAATTGAATAGTCCCGATTTTCTCGAGTTAAGTGTCGCGAGAAATTCCGTGAAAATATTTTTCTTAGTGTAGAGAACCCAAAAATGTCATTTACATACCTAAGCTAGACTCTAGGAAAATATTCAGTGTCATCTTTTATACCCATTTAAAATTTGCTCTTGAACAAGTTAGCTATAAAAGGAGACAGCCGATTGCCCATCATCGTACCTTCTAGCTGTTTATCATATATGCCGTCTATTTAAAACCGACTTTGACACCTACAAAAAGAAGTCGATCTTTCCCGCAATTGTCACACTATTAATGCTACTTCATTTGAAGAACTCGACCAGATGTTTTATAGTTTCTTCTATAAACCTTAAACAATACTAAAGATTCATTATCATTTACTTTATTTATAAAGTCTAGTGAGTTTTCTACTCCCCCCTGTTGATGAGTAAATTTTTGTATTAGACATCTAAGGATACCCAGATTGTGAATTTTGGTAGCCATGTTGGTACATGCTTGGATCTGTGGAATTTAATATGATTGACAGTAAGATAAGACACGCACACAAGTCGAAGCTGCCTCGCAAACTGCGGACTTGCCTCGTAATGGCCTCTGCCTCGGGCGAACCAACACTAATCGGATTTTGGTCGCCCATCAAAGATTCCTAGCCTAATTTGGACCACGTTGCCTCGCCATGTAATACCTTGTGAACTGGAATCCACCAATTCCTGAAACATATGTTCCGAGTTCATTAAATGTTTTGGGTGATGGGGAGTGTGCCGCACTACTCTACAGTCCTTGCTATCATTGCTAATACATCGATGGTGTTAGGGAAAGTAAATAACGAAAGAGTGCCTTGCTAAATAAATATTACATTAATGTGAATAAGATATTCATAGTCTGGGGGTGAATGCTTTCTGCCATTACCGAAAACCGAAAAGGTGATTCATACACTGGCTGCAATTAAAAATGCGTCACCCTTAAAATATACTCGGAACGGCAACAGTGGTGGAATGAATGGAATTCAATGTTTAGTGATGAATCACGATTTTCTTTATGGACCAACGAAGAGTACATTTCTCGCCGACATACAACACCTACACTCGGGATTATGGTTTGGGACGCTATCGCTTCTGTTTCCAGGTCTCCATTAGTACCTATTCGTAGCATCGAACAACGCAAACAGTTGTCAGTTGTTACTCTGGAATCCGTGGCATTACCCTATTTGGAGACTAACTATACATTTCTTGACCGAAAACAATGTAAATCTGCTTCAGTGGCCTGCGAGATCGTGAGATCTCTCACCATTAGAGCACACAAAGTAGCAAGGACACTGGCTCCTGCGAAATCAGGTTCTCGCTTCCAATGAAGACGAGTTATGGCGCCAAGTCAATACTGCTTGGCAGTGAATACCAAAAGAAACAATATCTACTTTAATTAATTAAATGTCTAATCGGGTTACTGAATGTATTCAAAAAAGATGTGATTCTACCCATCATTAAATTTTTATTTATTACTTTTCTTTTGTTGAATTGTCTTTCATTTATAAACTTATAAGTAGTAAGCATTTTTGATATTAATAAACATTATTTTGTAAATATTTTTTGGTGGCGTAATTTTAATTGCGGCCAGTGTATATTTATTAGTAAGTGTATTTATTGAAAATAACTTAGTTGCTTCATACTGCAAATAATCGTCCTATCAAGTTGCAGGTATTTCCAGATTATATACGTCAAATTTTGATACCATGCTTACTTAAAGAATAAATGGCAACCCGTTGACTTATCCTGTGCAATGTTTAGTGTCCTCAAAATAAACTAATTTGAATGTCAACTATGTGTGAATTTTAAAACCAAAATAATTTATAAGGAATTCTTACTATTATTACTCCTAAGACGTTGCACGCTATTTTGCTAAAGTATTGTAATGGAATAACGGAGTTAAGGCGATATAAATATTCCATTACTTACCATAATAAAAATATCGACTCATACACTTTTTAATATAATTCGACGAAAATTCTGAAGTACGTATTGAAAGAAATAGTTGAAGTAGAGCTAATTCAAAGCAATTGTGTCCTATTTCGAAATGGGTTGAAAGCATTGCGCACCGTAGATATAACCTACTTGTTCGAAAGGAAAGACCTACTGTTCGAAAAGGGTCCTTGATTTATAACAGCGCTGAGAAGTCCGATTCGTCCGAGATCAATATATGCAAATGTAATTTAGATTTTACGAGAATTGCGACAGGTTTATTACTTTCATCATATAAAACTTGGAATAACAAAGAAATTGTCCTATTTAAAAACAGCTAGATAAATTTGGTTATTTTATTGCAACATGAAGTTCAATTTTCAAATATATTTAAATAAGAGAGGTTTATGCATAAGCTCATCACTTGCACCAGTGATGAGCAACCTTGGAAAATTACCATTTTTTTGCAACGATTAGAGAGACTTGTGTTTATTCGCCTCAGGAGAAGGATTCGTGTTGCCTATTGTGTCGACGAAGCACGAGTCAGTGTAGTCGCTGCAGAAAGGTAATGATTTTCCCTATCTTGCATTGTTTACCATTAATTTGCACCATAACACTTTATTTGTTTGGATGACGAAAACCTGATTTTATAAAGCACGAAACAATCTTAAAAATCACATAGTACGCAGGTGAAACACCAAGTTGATGTGATATATACCAGCTAGTCGAGGATATTTGATATTATAAAACCTACGCTACACCTGAGCTTGATACACTCATGTTTCCTTTTTCTCGACCAATGCTACATCTCACCTAAGAATCATTTGTATCCAACATTCTTCATTGTTTCTTAATATGTACATCAGCAATTTATTCCTGCTGTTGCATCAATCATTGGTTAGGTTCAGGACACAAAACTGTTGTAGAATTATTGAGTAAATAATCAGTGTCGCATTTCTATTGGTTCTTGCAACAATTGCGTTGTTGAACGTACCAGTTGGCTTCTACTAATGACCTCAATCTACGACAAATAAAAATCAATATTGTTCAAGAATTTAGCGGATTGTATTTTCTCGATTCTCGATAGATTCAAATATTTTTCCACCTCTTTTTCTTAAAATTCATGAGGCATATTTTCAGCGTGAAATATCTTATGATGTGCGACATCAGTTTCCAACACATCCAACTAAACCCAACCTTTCTGCAGCTATTAACGAGATGATGGATTCAATTAATAAATGCGAAGGATTCGTGTTTTAACAAGACAGCACTTTTAAGCAAGTTGCTAGAGTAATGAAGACATTTTTTAGAAGCAAACCCGAGCGAATATTTTTACATCAGTATAGTTATTGCAAAGTCCGATTTGCAACTCCATCGAACTGATATGCCACCATTTAAACGGACAATTTGGAAAATTACTCTCAACAACCAATGAAGGACCCTAGGCACTCAGCTTTGGATAAATAACAAATAGACCTAACCAGACTATTAGAAAGAATGAGGGATGATGTATACATCTGTTTCAGATTTAAATTAAAATATGGTTTTGAGAAAATTAAAGCCCTTCTTTATTTCCACGTATTTAGGTGCAATTTTTAATAAATTTATTTGCAGTTGTTAATTGTGTGTTGTGTATGTGTATATGTACGTGTGTGAAATCTTCTATACCCTCTTGAGACTCCCTTTGAATGTTTAGTGTCCCCTTTGATCCCTCTGTTAATATTTAATATCCTTGTCGGGCCCTCTTTGAATATTCTTTGCTCCAATTTGCCACTGTCTATTTTTAATATATTTTGTAATTGCTTTATTATTGTTTCATCATTTATGTACTTTTTAATACTTGCAAATTATATTTTTTCAATTCTTTTCTACAAAACTGGGATTTCTGTTAAGATACTTTTTTTTGTCTATTTCTTCTCCCATCTTCAAACCAAGTACTCCCATATTTAAATATTTAAATTTCCTCATGACTTGTATGTCTTGTTACAAACGACATTATGAATTTTGATAACTTGATTCCAATGTAAATGAAGTGTTGAATGGTTTTGTATATTTTTAACAAAAATTCTTCAATTTCTGAAATATAAACTGTGACTTAAATTGTTTCTTGTAAATTGGCGATAAAAGACTCTTTTTTAAGAACAATGAATTCAGATTAAAATTCTGTAAATAGGTATAGTGACGAAATTTAACACAAATTGGAAATTTATGTAAAATTCTAATGGGTGCGCATGCTTCACAGCCTACTATACTTTTATTATAACAAAAGGGTAGAAAATCATTTTCTTCTAAGTAAGCAGCGGAGATAAAAGTTATTTTTAGTTACAATTTTACGATAGGCTACGATCATAGACCATTTTAAATCTACCATCAAATCGTATGTACCATCTACATAATTGAGTATCAGGAGTGGCGCTTCTTAGTTTAATGAAGTTACACCATCTATTGCACTTATGGATGCACTTAATGTGCATGCTCCTACATATCATAATAATGAGTTTACTCAAGCACCATACTAAAAGCAAAGCAAAACGATGCTGTAGAGCTGTTGAACTGTAAATTTATCTTATATTTATTTAATTGACTGAAGCTGCAAAGAGCTCGTTGACTTCAATCGTACAAACAGGTCTATCTAAATAATAAATTGAAGTTCGCTATACCGAAACGAACTAATTATATTAGCAATTACTCGGCTTAAGTGGCAATAAAACGCAGAGCTTCTGTTTATAGAACTTTCTTGTTATTTGTGTTTATTGCTTTACTCAGTTTCCGATACTGAAAGTAACATATACAACTTTCTTATTGAGATATTGCGATGGTGAAAACGCCCAATGAAAAATGTATTCAACGCGCCATATAACGCATAATGGCCTATCCCAAAGCGACTATGAGAGTATACGCATTGTATTTATTTTCTTGTATTCTCCGGTTCCTAGTTTATGGATGGTTTTACCGAATATTTCCCTAAGAAGAGAGCGCCGCCAGCGATCGTGTACGCGTAAGCTCTTTTCGCAAATAAAATACGAGTCAATCAATCACGCTTCTGAATTAACTGAATATGTTCGACATATGTGTCTGTCGAATGTGATGGCATGTATGATTTATTTGAATAAAAAATGTATTTGCTGGCATAAGATTGATGTGTTCATATTTAAGCGATTATTAGTTATAGGTACAGACTTTTTTTCCGTTTCGTAAATACGAAAACAGCAATATGTAAAAATGCAGAAGTTATTTTAGATAGCTTATGGCAAATAAGTAACATGTTCTCAAGAAGTTTGCATGTACACGAGTGTATTTATCTATGATCTACTTTTTGCAATTCACTTGTACTTAATTATCTACGAGTATCTATCTACGGGTATTGGTACATGGCACAAAATTTGAAGACCGTTATTGTTCGGTGAGGAAGATGTCAGTGACAACACAAGATTGAACAGAAGTATGTTTATGCGGCAGAATCGCGGCTTACGTTTTTTGTTTGTTAATTTTCACGCATTGTGATTAAGTTGGAAAATTGCATTTAAAGAAACTAATATTTCTTTGAATGAAGGTGTATATGAGAATGGAAGCTGTATGTAACAGTTATAATTATTTTCTCCCAAATGAATATCAGTTTATTTCATGTTCACAAGGCTTATTGGATTCTGCAACTGTTTACCGATGAACGCACTAAAATACCCATTCAGTTGACACAACAAAGTTATGGTTATTCCAACTAAAATCTACGTTTGAGTAGAAGCGAATAAATGACGGGACCTTTTTTGTCATGAACCTCACGGTCATGATTTTCTTCTCATTAACCTGAAGTCTCCAAGCACTTAGCCACTCCAGAAGCATCTCCAGTATTCATTGCAGACGACTTACTAATATATTACCCTTTCTGTACGACGTGCAGATCGCTGTATTTTTAGCAAATATCGATAGCAACCTAAAGGTACGATGTTTTTTATTTGAAGTAAATAGTGTGGATTTAATTTAATTGTCCCAGTCTTAGCAAACTCAATATTTTGGTATAAAGTATAGTCACACGAACTACCTACAATAATCAAATTAATTGAATATTTTGTTAAACTAAATATATTTATGTTATCTACTTACCGTGTACTTGTAAACTGTTTATTAATTATTATTATTAACTCTTTATCAAAACTGAATAATTGTTCTTTCAAGTGAACCATATATTATGTTTAAATTAAATGAAATGGTTGGTCAACCACACAATAGCACTTACATGTATGTACATGTTTAATAAAAAGGTAACGTATACATGTTAGGAAAAATACATTGCTTCACGTAGTACAAAAAAAAAGAACATTAAGTTATATAATTTGTATGAAAATAGTATTATCACCCACCAAAAATAAATTTTATTCTATATGTTGTTGTAGACTTCCGCGGACGTTGTTTTCTTTTAAAGAATTTGGGTTTCTGGGTTGAAACCGCGTCGTTATTGCATGAGCATGCCGACGTTTCGCTCTCAATTGTATGCAGCTTCTTCTGGGCTGTTACATGTTGCGTCGCTGCTGTACGAAGAATGACCGTGGTTGATCAGCGTCCGGTCTTTATAGGGTCGGGACAGAACTTTCGTGTCTTTAAGTAAAATTTGGTGGCCGGTTTTCAGCTTGTGCTCGACGTCGACAACGCTCGTGTTCCGTCCCATGCGTGTTGACTGACTACTGTGACTTGTCTTTGACGGACGGTAATAGGTCGGAGATTTTGGAAAGGGGTGTGAAAATTGTTTGGACGTTATATTTCCGGAATAGTTCGCCTATTTTGTCGGTAACACCTTGAATCTAGGGTAAAAAAGCTGTGTTAACCGCAAGATCTTGACTCGAAACGGTATGCTGTTTGGGAGTACGATGACGGCCTATCGTTTTTCGAATATCTCGCTTGCTGAAGTTGTTTTCAACGAGGGAATCGGTCACATGTTTCATTTCTTGGGCGAGAGCATCGGGCTGAAAATTGGAGAAGGCCCGTTTAACTAGTGTGTTTGCAATCGTTTATTTTTGTGCCGGATGATGGTGTAAACGGGCGTTCAGATAGCGGTCCGTGCGGGTCGGTTTCCGGTAAACTTTGTGACATAGTTTGCCGCTGGGGTAGCGAGATACGAGGATATCTAGAAATGGGAGTCGTCCATCTGACTCAACCTCCATGGTGAAACGTATGTCTGGATGTTGGGAGTTAAGAAAGGTTAGGAACTCGAGTAAGGATTCCCGTCCATGTGGCCAGATGACGAAGGTGTCGTCCGCATATCTAAACCAACATTTCGGTTTTTGGTGGTAGGATAATAGGACTTGTTCGAACACTTTCATGAAAATGTTAGCGATGAAAAAAGGAGCCCATGGCAGCTCCAGAAACTTGTTCATAAAACTTACCACGGAATTGAAAATAGGTGGACGTTAGACATGTGTTTACCAATTCGGGCTGATAAAATATCGGTGATAATTTGCACGATGTCAGGAATGGGAACTTTTGTGGGAACTGACCAGAATGTCATGTGGGTCAAGAGTGAGGTCTTGTATGAGTTTCACAAAATGAGCTGAATTAAGAATAAAGAAATCTGTTCCTGTTTAGCCAACTTGTAAATCGGACTGTCGATGGGACTGTCGATGACAACTCGGAAACCCAAATTCTTTAAAAGAAATTTTATTGTAGTATATACTAAATTTATGTACAATGTCGATAAGAATAGTAGGTAGAGGATGACCCAATAACGTATTATATAGGTCACTGCACCATTGGATTTATACATAAATGTTAACTGGAATTTCTTTTAAATTTCAGTCTCTAAACTTCGCGTTGAAATATGCAGTATTGTCGAGAGTTAGAAGTAAAATGAAAGGATGCGATATCCGAAATAAAGTTGTAATAAGTGTAGTTTTTATAATCCAATAGCTTCATTCTTGACAGTTTACAAGTGCTGCAATAGCACCGGAAATAAATTTTCAAGTACACTCATCGATATTCATTGTACAACTTTAACAATTTAATATAATTTGCGTATGACTAATCACTATACTACATGCATGAATAAGGAAATTGCTAAGCAGCAAAGAAAAGAAAACAAAGAAGAAAGGTACTTTAATATCTATGTACGTTTCCACATAAGATTTCATGCGACTACAAGTATTCCTAGTACGGTCACAACCAAAACAATGTGTTCTGGAACTACCGTTACGATAGAATTAGAATAGCTAGAGCACTAGTTCCAGGTTGAACAAATGCAAAATCATTTCTGTTATGCAACAGGAAAGAAGAAATACTAAAGCAAGTCTCGAATGAGTTAAAATATCTTGCTTTTGTCTGTTATGATTTCTAACTGTGACAAGTGTGATCATTCTCATCATCGCCACCATGGGTAGTGTGGGATTCAGTAGTCATGCTTTGCAACAAAGCGATTATAAACTCAAACCAATTAGATGTCAAGATTTCTATAAGAACTAGTTCAGTACGAGATTCATCTGGCGATTGATGGCGTTTGTAGCGCTTTAGGAAAGATACACGGAGAAAAAATTGGAAAAACAATCCCTCGTGCCTTAAAAAAAATAATAATGGTAAGAATGACAATACATTTATTTCATCCCATAAAATATATCCTTACTCTGACACAAATTGCGTTGCCACATGTTGTACTGTACTGTTACTTAATCTTCCCCTCCTTGGCCCTTATTTTCGTCGTGACTGGGGCTTCTCTTGTTGGGCCCCCTTTTGATGAAATATTCGCCAGGTGTCCCTTTGTTTTGCCATGTCCACCGCCGTTCCCTAATCTTCTCCTCTATTCGATAATATCATTGCTAAATTGTAGTTCCATGATTATTTAGGCCGATCTGTGGATCTTATACATGCCACTCCCATATTTCACACCTTTTTCACCACTCTGTCCTCTCCATTCTTCACAGTACTTTCATCTCGAATGCTTGTGTATTTAACTTACGTTTCTTACCGGGCCATCCCCACTGCCGTATGTTAGGGTTGGAACTATAACTGGTTTGTTGACACGTGCTTTGGTTTCTTTCAACATCTGTTTTCTACAAAAAAATCTTCGCTTCCTTCTTCTTTCAACTTTACCTGGACGTACTTGAAGTTTTCAAATTGTTTAATTTGTCTATAGTGATATTTGGAACTATCTTATCCTTTCAAATTTTATAGATTATTCCAAGCTGTTACTAATTTCTCAAGTTGTTTCTCTGACTCCATTATTATAATCATATCATCGCATACATCAATTCCCTTATAAGCACTTGTTTCAGTTTGTAAACGTCGTATTTGACTTTCTTGTATTAGACCTCTTGTCCTGACAAATTCCTCAAAATTTTTGTTGTTCGTTGTCACATAGCTTTAACATATACTGTACATGGCCTTTATAGTTTTTATCACACTCAGTTACGACTCCTTTATATATGGGAGCAGTTATAGCTATCTTCTATTCTGGTGGACTATTTCTGTTCAACCATGCCGCGTTTATTATCTTCAGTAACAGATTTACTTCCGCTTTTCCCATTGCCTTGATTAGTTCCATGCCAATGTCATCAGCCCCTGGAGCTTTTACGTTTGTACATGCTTAGATATCACTATCCATTTCCTTATATTCTATTTTTCTACCCTCTACCAATCTCGCTGTCTTCTATTTGTCCTACCCCCGTTGTATCCTCTGCTGCCATTACTGCCTTGAAATGTTGTTGCCATGTTGTCATAACTTCTACTTCATGTAGTTACTAGTTATTAATTTTCGTCCTGTATTTACTGTTCTGCTCCAAAATATTTGATTCCATCTTTATTTTTGATGAATGAAAACAATCTTAAGAGCCAGAAGTGGGACAACAATATATCGGGTTGCTCTAAATTTTTTACATGCTGTATATGTTTTATAAGTTTAATCGTTTAATTGTTTGATAGCAACCTCTATAAGTTTAATTTGTTTTATTGGTATTACAATTTCAGTAGTATTAAACAATGTACAATTAATAAGAAAAAAGAAAACGAAAACAACACCACAACTGCAAGTAAAAAGATTCAAAACAAATAATTTTACCAATAGCATATACAAAATAGTTTACGCGTCAGCCTAATCTAACACATAACCGCGTTCTGAAACTGCTGAACCCAATATTGATGTCGCTCAGAAAAGCATATATATAGATACATATCAACACTAGAATACAACGCACGTAACTAAACTACATTTAGTATTTATATATTGCTGAAATGTTCGGTCATATCGGATAAAGTTACTATGTTACTGCAAAAACGAAACCACTAAATCAACACCAAACAATTAAAACAACGCGGCAGATTACGTACAATATCGGTGGGTGTGCTTTGGCGGCCCATTTGCACCGTAACCGTGGGCATTTAATCATTGAAAGCCTGTAGCTTACGTTCATAACGGTTGAAATTGTCATAAATTAAGAAAATCATGTTCATGTTGAGTATTATAGTAGCGGCATTAAATACATTATATTTACTGAATATACTCTCTTACGGATAGCCGTTTGTAAATAACCAGTTTCTCTTTGATGTTAGAAAAATATACCTGAAATGATATTAAATGTTTGTGGTTGAGTATTGTACCTTTGGTAAGCAAAAGAATAATAGCAGAAATTATGACATTTGTTTGGATCTTGACGACATTGAAACTACATGCGGAGATTCCATTGAAAACCGTTAGAATACTTCTTAAAGTAATACTATATTGAGTAATTTCATATCAACTGGACACTAATATTGCGACTCGCGTGACCAAAAATATAAAATTTAACTGTGTAATTTTCCGTCTGCATATCTGATCAATTTTAAACTGGTAATCGAAACATACATGGAATATAACCCAATTAAATCAATTAATCCTTAAACGCAGGGATACTGTTAATCTTGTATTGGTATTATTTACCATCTATAAGCAGTGTTTTTGTTCACTATTTGTCTTAACCTTTGTAATTAATAAACTAACGTCTGTTGGTTACATAATAATTTATGCAAATGAATTTAATATTTAACTTTTATAAATTCATTAACATCAAAGTACCTGCTGACAGCTATTCATAAAGCACCAAGACCACAAGAACAACACACAACAATATTAGTTATTTTATTTTTTATTTATGCAGCGTGCAAGGTACATATTTTGTGATTACCACTAGGTGACACTACCTAACTTATTTTGATTTATGGAATATCTTGCTAATTAGTCGATCTTTAGTATTATATTTATATTTGTGATAACTTCTGTTATTACTGCTACTAACCTATCCGTTATACATTCTGAGAAAATAATAAAAAAAATAATAATACAAAGATGTAAAAGATTGCATTCTATGGAGATTATAAGCAAATATTAATTTATCAAATCAAATAGAGCACGTTACATTAAATGCCCAAAATAAATATGGAAACAGAAACTCTCAAGGTAAAAGTGAAATTAAATTGTACTAAGTACCCAAAAGGTCCTCCATCACCTTTTATACTTTTTTGTACTAATTAACTAATTAAAGTTGTGCTGGTTACGTTTCGTACAGTTTTTGACGCTGTGCTGTCACAAGCGATCTTAGCAAACTCTTTTAATTCCTCGACATTTCTAGGAGGTGTATCGGAGACCATACTTTTTTAAATGATCCCAAGAAATATAGTGTAAATGACTTACATCGCAAGCATTGAGTTGGCCATCTTATAGGATCATCAATACCTATCCATCGTCTAGGAAATAGTTTATTCAAATGGTCGCTTACCATTTTACTGTTGCGAATAGAAATGGTGTCGTCTTGAAAAAACATCACCTGCAGCAATTTATCATCGTCGTTCAGTTAAGGTGACGCTAAGAAAGTATGGACCGATCAACTGGTTACCCAATATTCCACACCAGACATTTGTGTTCCACCTTCTTTATAAATTAGCTTTTCTCTTCCAGTGTGGATTCTCAGACGACCCATAATGTGAATTACAACGGTAGACTATGCTGTTTGAAAAGTTACTCTTATCAAAACACAAAACACAAGCTAGGAAATTTGAAATTTGTGAATAAAGTTCCATCAAACCCGCCATGACAAAATTAAGTCTACGAATTTGATTGATGTCGTAAAGCCCTTGCATCAAATGAATTTTAAATGGATTTTAATATCCTATGAACTAACTAATATAGCACAATCTTTAGCAATGGATATTCCCATAAATTATTATTGTATCGTAATATTTTTCATAAGGAAACATAAATATTACGTCTCTGAGGGCGTCAACAATTTTTAAACTTGAACGCACTTTAAATGTGTTTCGTTCTTATCAGATTTCAAAAATTCAAATTTTTGATGACCTAATCTTTACAACTATGAATTGATTAACAAATTTTCAAATTATTGAAAGACGTTGCCGTATTATTTGCCGTGTTATATGTATGACATCTACAAAGTACAATCTTTTATCATTGATTTGATATAATATTTATCAATTTATTTTCATTTATTCAAATTTCATAAGAATTTATGTAGGTTCCTAGATGTATCTTCGTATTACATTTATAAAAAATATTTTCTGTACAAGTAAAGGGCGATAGTTCGTTTAGTTAGGTAGCGTCACCTAGCCGTAACTAATTTAATTTAAAAAAATACCATGAAATATCTGCTCTTCACCGACATTTATAACAAAACTTTTCAGAATTTTAAAGATCAATGTATCATAAAAATCAAAAAAAGAGAAGAATGTCCATAGGAAAGCCAAAACATTATAAAACTAATTAAGGAAAGAACAAAACTATACAAAAAGCGCAGAAAGAACCGATATTGCTTATTGGTTGGTCAGGAACAACAACCTCGAAAAAAAGAAATATGTAACAAAAATAATTAAAGAAAGGTTACTACCAATACAATTTCAGAAACAACTTTCAAAATCCAACCAAACTGTGGAATCATTAAATTAAGTCAATAAAGGAAGGAAAACTGAAAGGGTGTATAATACAATAACCAACGATAAAAGAGAAATAGTAAATAGAAACCACAAATTACAGTCACAAACGGGAGAGGTACAAACAGCAAATTTTAGGAATACAGACGAAGTGGAGGTCAATGAAATCATCCATGAATTGAAGAGATATAATCAGCACGTTTTGACAAAGTAAAAACAACATATTCAAAGAAAATAAAGAAACATTAACACCGGCATTAGTAAAAATTAACAACTCAGTATTGGAAAATGGCATATATCCAGATTACATAAAAAAAGTAATTGTAGTGTACCAATATTTAAGAAAGGTGATATGCAGTATGTGAACAATACTGAAATGAAAAAGATACTAAAGAATGTATATAAATAACCAACTTACAATCGGCGAAAGAAAAACAAACTACATATTCTTCGAAACCAAAAGAGAGGCAGCAGAGAATAACATTTTAACAAAAAACAAAGGAATCAAAGAAGTCACATAAAAAATATAATAAGCTATTTAGGTTTGACAATACAGAACAATTTAAAATGGGACTTACATATAAACAACAGAATAAAAAAAAAGTCCCAAGCGATCGGCAGTTGCAAAAGTTAAAAACATACCACATACACGCAATACCAACGAGGAGCGAAAAGAATAAAGCATTTGTTGCTGAATGACACTTTAGAGGGTTTTAGAATCCCGGTCAAAAGAACAGAAAAGAGCCCTCAATACCATTAATCAAGTCTTGATGGGATGCAGCTCCGACGGTTGGCTGAAACCAAACAAAGCTGAATACGTGCTTTTTGTATATGGGTGCATATTTATTACTATTATATACTATGCATTCGTTTCTAAGATGCCCGTTCCTCGCTACACACGCTCTATAATATCAAATACATCAAGTTAGTTTCAGTTACGTAGGGCGCTTTGTTCGTTGATTCTTAAAATTATAGAGATATTATCAAATAAAATTTCAAGATATATAATGGCCGTACCATAAATTAATTGGATGTCGACAGTATACTTTGGATATCAACTTGCATTCTAACACAATAGTACCAGGTGATAGGCAATTTCCCAAAATGTAGCTATAAATAAAATTGTAAAATATCTGGATTTTATTCATCTCTGTCGTCTTCAAAGTAGTCCATTTAGGGATGCAAAAACCGATCCCAGCACTTTAGCTACAAAAGAAATGCATTGTGGTAGCTTTGTTTCATTAACGTGTAATCGGCGATTCAACTTCACACCTTCAACTTAATTTTCATCTTTGGAAAGGAGGAAAATGCCCAACGAAAGAATTCTACATAATCACAAGATTCCTATTTTTCCCATGTAGGTACTTAAAATAATCGAAAGATTTTATTTTGTCAAAACTAAATTTAGCACCTTTAACAAACTTCAACTTATATCCCTTACAATAAATAAAATCCCCATATTACCACACAGTTTGTATATGAAATGTGCATGAATTATTCGGTAGAATGGCGTTCCTAGAACATCAATATTTCTTTAAGATCCACTAACAAAAATTTAAAAAAAAAAAAAATTCCTTTTAACACAGACCGTAAAACGATAAAAAAATGGAAGCTTAAAATACGATCAAGTTCGCTCGTATTATTTAATTCAATGGAAACCTGGAGGATAGTGTAATACCTTGCGGCAGCATTGGGACAATTTTTAAAAGGGGATGTCCTGAATACACAGAAGAGATTTTATTAGCAAGAGAATTGAACGAGAAAGGGATTTCATCCAGAAAAGGGAATAATAAAAAGGTCTTACTTTGGTAATTTTGGCTTAGTACAAAGGAAAAATCTGCAAATCGTCGATCCTAATAGCTTTACGGGATGCAACAGTTTTATTTCTCGAATATAAATTTCAGTAAAATATAAGGTATACGGAACATGAAAGGAAGAAAACGAGTTATAAAAGAAACTCTGCTGCTATCTTTTTTTAAGCTTTTTAAAGCTTAAACGGCGCGATAGGTATTACACGCCTTCTTGAATATTTCAATGCTAAAGCAGACTCTGAGGGTAAAGGTGCGGTTGACCTGTGGGGCAAGGCAAAAGCGTTCCAAGACCAACACCGCGATGTGTACCGAATCTACACGAGGTGCCCTTGCTCTTTGCTAAAAATGCCGGATCTAGACTTGTCAGTCGATAAACAGGCGTCCTGGCTTACACAGAGACCAATAGTGCCGGTCGTGTGTTCTAGCTTTCTAACTAACAGATGGTGGTACACCATAAATACGCCTAATTAAAAATCACAAAACCGTAGATAGAAGAACTTTGGATAGCTCTCTGGTTTCAACAAAGCCACCCAAAAGAGGTAATAGGATATGGAAACACTGTCTCCGTCGATATCTAGATCTCCCCTGCTCATGGGGCTAATATGATGGAACCAAATTTATGCAAAAAAGCCAAAGAGTCAGATGCCAAAGGGATTATGCACCACTATGACTATCCAATGGAGAACCTCTCAACGGCTCAATACGCCTCAAGATCAACACCGAAAGAGAGGCCGTGAAACCGAAATTTCTGGGTACTACCTTCAAAGCTTGCAATAAACTGCTCTACCGAGTCGAGTGACTGAAAGGTAATGTTGCTGCGCTGCAACCGTGAGAGGCATCTGTGTTAAAAGTCCTAGAAAACAAAGATAGCATCGACAAAATCCTTAAACGAGTTAAAGATCAAAATAAAGTCCTCAACACAAACGAACGGAGGGTTTTGAAGATTGAGTTTCCTTAGCCCAAATGTACATATTGCGCTGATACGAGAGCCAGATACCTATTGAGGGTCTAGTTCGCAGTTTAACAACACCAACGGATAAGTTGACATACTACAGAGAAACAAACCCTGCGTGAGCAGCAATACTCGCGAAATCACCTCTCAGATGTCTACCCTTGCCCCAATTTATTGCTAGAGGCAGTTGCAGTAGAAGCAATGGTGCCGGCGGGGATACGCTGCAGATAGTTTTTGTCTCGGCCTACTTTCCCTGGGATTCGGACTAGCCACCTTCAACGGAGGCCAGGAACCTCATCACATACTGCAACCACATGGAACGCGAACACACACCACGTTGCATGGGACATCCCGGATACAAACAAAAGAATACCTTTTTATTGTATACAAACTTAGATATAATAAAAGTAAATAGCTAACTTGTAATTAAGAGTAGAGAGGAGGTGCCATATCTTACTTCTACTACTCGTCGTATTAGCTCAAATAATAAACTGGCTTGTCTCCTCAGAGGCCTCACTATCAGACCATAGACACATACGGTTTGAAATCGGCGGAGCCACACACCCAACGATTAAAATTCCTAGGAATACTGATTAATATTTTTACAAAAGACACATCAGGGTGGAAGCAAGTTGTCCGGGTACGCAGATATAAAGTGCGTTGGTGGAACATGGAATTTGCGCTACTGCGATCCAAGCTTAGAAGGCTGTTCAATAGAGCCAAAAGCCAAAGCTCGAGTACCATGAGATCTGTATAAACATGCCCTAATACAATACAATTCCGACGTGCGAAAATCTAAAAGAAGAACTTGGCGGAGCTTCTGCCAAAGCGTAGATAACACGCCAACAGCAGTTTGCTTGCAAAAAGTCCTCGCCAGAGAACATGTAAATGAGCCCGGGTACCTCCAGGAAGCTGACAGCAGCTGTAGTGGATTCTAAAGAGACTGGAGGTAATGTTAAATACACATTTTCCAGCCTGCATTGCATCTACTACCAAAGGCTATCACTTCGAATTGGTTCATCAAAACAGGCAGGAAGTCTAGCAAGTAAAATTTTGACCATAATGAGTATCAGAATAGAATGGGGCTTAATCACAGTTAAACCTTACAAATCACCTGAAGGATATGATCCTATTGTTTATGTGTATGTTAGATTCTCGAGATAATGATACGCGGCGCAACTATGAGCACATTCAGTGACACCCAGGCGGTTCTAAAGACTATTAAAGCCTACACATACGAATCCGATACACAAATGTGCACACAACTTAAGGCAACTGGGATGCAAAAACCACTGTACATTGTGGTGAGTCCCAAGCCGCTAAGCGATCGAAAGAAACAAAAAGGCAGATAATCTGGGCAAAGAAGCAGAGAATATGCCTTTTATTGGTCTTAAGCCCTTCCATCAAAAGAGCCACATAAAACAAGCAGTAACGACATAGGAGGACAATCAAAAGGCTTCATACTGGGAAAGTGTTCCAGGGCAAAAACAGGCGAAAACACTTATATCAGATTCACCAAAGACAGCAAAAATAGTGCTATCGTTCAGCAAAGAGGATCTGAAACTACTGCCAGGATTTCTGACAGGCCATGTAGCCCCAAAAATATCAGTTATTCAAACTAGGAAAAGCTAAAGATCAAATCTGTCGTTTATGCCAGGAAGACCTAGAGATAGCAGAACACATTATATGCAAATGTGTTGCCATCAGTCGTACACGAAACTAATATTTCAGTAGGCCATTCTTTGCATCAACTGAACTGAAGAAAAAAAACCAAGCTTTATTAACAGCCTCCATCTATTCCGACACACACAAGCGCATGCTGTTACAATAGATCTATTTAGGTCGCAGTGACTAAAGGCATCAATGCCATGTAAGGCCCGACTATAATAATAATATCAGGAACTACAGAGAATATGGAATGTAGTAATACCGTCTTAAATATTAAACTATGAGCCTTTATACCGGCAAAAACTAGCTTGTCGTACATAATTAGAGTGCCTTATAACGAGCTACGCGTGCAAATATTTGATTATTAATATTCTAAAAGTAGGAAGTAATCTACTTTGCGTGCTCGGTAATTGCAGCAAAAGCAATATGTACTTTTCCAATTCATACATATCTTTTGAGGTTATAGAGAGCTTACACGTAGAACTAATTTATGTTACATGCTAATGACATGCGTGTAATATTTCTTAAATAGATAAGTTAACTAGAAGCAAATTTTATGTAAATAATATAGATCAACAAATTCTGGAGCAAATTACTTAGGAAAGTTACAATTTGGAAGTGACTAATTGATATCTCTCACAGAGAATTGGATTGCTTCTTTCTTCAAAAATTAAAGGTAAAGCTACGTATAATAATTTTACCTGAACAAGTATGAAGGTGCTAATGATTTCATTTTATTACGAAACAAAAAACCTCTAAAAAAGGAAGTTATCTGCCAATGTTCCACAAATTCCGTTTATTCTCTGTATGGGTACAGGAAGCATTTCTGCTTTGTATGTTTCTATAAGACAACTTGATTCAACACTCTAGCGGGATATTATATACTTTGTACTATTTATCGCAGGGTTAGTCTGATGAATACAGTCATCAAATACAAAAAGCTGAAGACATAAAGAACAACTTACAATTGGGACGGTTTATAGTTATTGAAGGGTCAAAGCAAGAAGGAGTACTGGGCCCTATTTAATAATTACAATGGGTCATGCCTTAAAAGAGCTTAAAACAAAAATACATAAAAACAACATAGGTTAAAGGAAACTAAAGTTGGTTAAACTTGCAGAATGCGCATTGGCTGATCTGGCGATATGTGCGGACAGCAAATCTCAACTAAAAGAAAATGTTAAAATGTGGCAGAGAAATTGAGCAAATGAAATATGAAGATAAGTACAAGCAAAATAAAAGTGAAGACGTTGGGGAAGGAAAAGGTAAAAATTAGTATAAAACTCGACGGAAATACATTGGAGACAGTG
Organism: Oryctes borbonicus; assembly: GCA_902654985.2. Taxonomy (NCBI): domain Eukaryota; kingdom Metazoa; phylum Arthropoda; class Insecta; order Coleoptera; family Scarabaeidae; genus Oryctes; species Oryctes borbonicus. The sequence continues at coordinate 4,945,997 of LR736863.1, forward strand.
GATTGTTTCAAGTATTTGGGAGTAACAATTCAAAACAACGGAGGAACTGAGAAAGAAATAAAAGAAAAAAAATAAACAAAAACAGCAAAAGCATACCGTGCTCTCAGCTAGACATTTATTAGCAACGTGGAAGTAAGTAATGGCACAAAAATGACAATATTTTTTTTTCAGCCGGTACTGACGTATGGGAGTGAAAACTGGGTACTGAATAATAATTTAAATAGTAGACTTCGGGCAATGAGGATAAAATATTTAAGAGTACTAGAAAATTAATGAGAAAGAATAAAAAACAAAAAATTAAAGAAGTGTTAAATATAAAGCCTCTAACAAACATTTAATACAAATATAAGAAGAAAGATCGGCGAAAACTATATGGGAGGTGAAACCGATGACAGAAAGAACAAAAGGGAGACCTGTTAAAGGACATAGTGCAAGGAAGACACATAATGGAAGGAAGCAAGTAAGTTGACAAAGTGCAGAAAAGAGTGGAACAACAAACCCTTGTATAAAATCAATAAGTATAAAAAAATATAAAATACAAGAGTTTATCCAAAATTTTTTCCACGCGGATCAATAAATATTCGAGTTTGTAGATAGGTAACGTTACTAGGGGACTTTACCATTACTATCATGCACTGTCATCCTTCAAACGACATCATTCGAAACTTCAGGAAGACTCATAAGTTAGTTTTGATTTGACAACCCCTTGTAGAAGATGTATTTAGTTGTTGCAGACGTTGTTGTTGTTGTATTATTGGAGAAAGCGTCAAGTTACAAAATACACACTGCATTGCTACGCATTGATTAGTTTAATCATTGGCCAACCTTACTAGAATTTTGCCAAATCCAGAGATGTCCCAACCTCTAGTAGGGACTTTCATTATGCAAAACATGGTATTTAACCGAGGGTTACGGTTTTACTTCCTTATCCGTAATTGAAAACCAATCTGGGATTTATGATATGAACCCGCACCGTTCAAAATATGCTAACTGTTTGATCACCAAGATCGTCACGTGTTTAGTGTTTTCCTATAAAATGGAAAATTCGCTTCCTATTTTTGTATGGAGAAACATGCAAAGAAATTAAAACAAAATTGATTGCTGATCATATCACTGAAGAGGTCCGCGATATTGTGTCGAATCGTCACCATTAATGAAACCAGGATCCTATACACCTGAGATAAAGCGACAGTCAAAATAATGGACATTTCCATGCGAATCTACTCCAAAGAAGGCGAAGACAATTCCATCGGTCAGAAAGGTTATGGCCACAACTCTTTGGCAATCGAAGAGAATACTCCTCATTGACGTTTTCGACCATGGGACAGTACTGCACCGAATTACCCGATCGATTCGATGAGAAGTTAAAGGAGAAACGACCTCATTTAAAGAAATGTACATATATATAAATAAAATTTATTGGCTGTATAAATTAACGAAATATATGTATATACAATATTTAATACATATATGTCAATGCAGATGCCGGTCAATGTTACATTACTTCCCGTCCTCTACTCTCATCTCGAGATGAAGAAATCTTCATCTTATCTCGAATTGTCGATATCGAGAGCGATTTAATTTTATTCTTGGCTTTTTATTTATTTCTGGTGAATTATTTGTTTTTGCAGCATGTCTTGAAGCTTCTGCCGTAACTATTTTTCTGTTTTTGTTCTAACTGTTTTCAGTTCTGATTAGGGTTGTCTTCTTGTAGTGCAGTTATATACGTATCCCTTGTTTGTGAGTTAAATATTTGCTCTCACTTGATTTTTTTTAATATTGTATGTTAGTAACAGGTTCTTTTGTTTTAATGTTTGGCGAATACTTAGCTCACGTGCCTTTTCGTATACTTCTGTTTTTGGCCTTCTCTTTTGAATGCAATATGTTATGTTGATATTTTGTTTTATTTATTTGTATGTGCATCAAATTTTTCATCGATGTGTTAATATTTATTAGATAATTTAAATATTGTACGTGTATTAAGTTGATGACATGTACCGGAATAGTATTCTTAACTTTGTTTATTTATATTCACATGAATTGCAATTTCCACCTTATCCGACCTGATACTCTGTATCTCCCAATTATTTCCCAATATGAATATGTAACTCGCAGGGAAAAAATTCAGTTCAAACGAAGAGGTCACTGAGATCTTGTGAAGTTTGACGAAACGTATTTTTTAAAGAAATAGCGTGAACGCTTAGAAAAGAGTATCTTACTTGAAGGAGATTATTATATAGAAAAATTTGTGTCTTCATTTCTAGCGCGGGTATTACTCGATCCACCAACGTGAAGGCTGTTTTAGATAAAGAAATATCTAAGTTGTGACTCTTCAGCTAATGGTTCTAGTGAAGTTAAAAACATTTTTATCTACTAGTTAATTACATCTATTTTATTTTTATTTATAGCATTTAAATAAATGCTCTCTGTCAAACCACTGACTCACCTTGTATATTTGTGATTAAGTCAACCATTAGTAAAGCTTACGTTATTGTGGAGTATTTGACACAACACAGTTGTAATTTTTCTTTCTTCTTTTTGTTATAGAAACTTTTCAAATTTCAGTTATTATTTGATATTGATGGAAATCTTTATGGCAAACGCAATGCAAGGAGTGAAAAAACATATTAACCTAGACTTTTTTCTGCCTACCGGGCGTCATCAGTGTGGTGCCGAAAATATTTTAACTCTACTTTGCTGTTGTCTCACATTTAATGATACAACATTTCGAAACGTCCTCTAATACCAAGAAACACATCCCTACCGTTTAGAAAACAGCTACACAAACCGCGTACTGTTCCCCGAGCCATCCCTCGTTGCTGCTTTCTAAACGGCAGACATGTGTTTCTTGGCATTAGAGGGTGCCAAGAAATGTCTAGCTCGTCCTTTCAAAATGTTGTGGCATTAACTGTGAGGTAGCATATTAGGTAGAGCTAAAATACTCTCAGATCCACGCTGATGGAGCCAGATAGGCAGAAACATGTCCGTGAGTAGCGTATTTTTTATCTCCTTCCATTGCGTTTGCCGTAAATGATTCCATCAATACCACGAGGAAGCTATTTTCGCATTATTTTTTTGGTCCCTACACACCTAAAATAGAAGCTAAACTTTATTAAAAACCAGAAAAAACAATTTAAGATTACATAAAAGTGTTAAAAAAGTGCATATAATGAAAACATCTACAAATATAGAATTCATCTTTCAGCCAATGCAGTCCTCTTATTCTCCGGTTTCCAAAACTGTACATTTAATGCATGTAAAAAGTATTTGAATTAGCAAAAATGCTGTTTTTTCATTATCTTTGGAAGATGTTATTTTTGAATGTAAATGCTTTAGGCTTTACAAAACTATACTTTACACACAAATATGCAAGATATGTACCTAATAAATGTTTCCGAATGTCTTTTAGAGATATTCTGATCATAACAATGATATGTGGTTTTTATCTTGCGGTTGTATTTTTCGATGAAGCATGCGATATATTCTGCAGGCTGTCGTAGATCTCAGTTTATGTTAATAGCTCAATTCCAGATAAATTTTGTATAATTTTAGATCTTCACAGTTCCTGTGCATGACATCTTCTTCTAATTTTGTATGAAATCTTCTTTTAATATGGTCTTTACCTTAGGCTAAGAGAAGGGATGGAACAAGATAGAAGGGTTCTGGAACAGCTAAAACTACTTCGACACGTTATAGGTGTGATTCTTTTGACATATTAATTTGGTATGACAATGTTTCTTATCAGATTATAATAGAACAAGTTCATTGTATTATTGCTTAAAATGACATGAAGGATTATTTTCATTGCATGGAGTAAATAATTCGTATTAACTATCCCACATAGTGACATTATAATTATTGTCCAACTATTTAATATTGCAAAATTTTATTATATTATTATGAGTGATACAATTACTGGTCCCATCATTTAAAGTAAGTTTGAATGAGAGCAACATTACTATAAATAGGTACGATGAGTTCATTATTTGCTTTCACTTAGTAATTTATGTCATTTCCAAACAATCACGAGTTTCCAAAATCATCGACTAATAACTACGACATTTGCTTTACTGAAAAATAATAAAGGCTAAAATCATCCAAACTCACCGAAGAGAGACGTAATTATATAACTTCTGGGTACGCCTCTAGATTCTCCGGTACCCGTACCACAAGTTATGCCTTTGGAACAGGAGATTAACGTAAGTAATCCGAGGATGATTATTATTATTATAAATAATAAAAATCATAAGGTAACATACAACTAACACTCATGCTAATGCTGGTAACTTTTCTATCATGTCTTTTTGATGGGCTGCTTATTTTTTCTCAGTCACAAGGATATGGTATTTCGATACAATATTTTCTAATACTCAGCAAGACTAGCCTTAAAATCATAGTTTACTAACATTTGTAATAGTGTTTACAGGGAAACCTGTAACAGCGGTCACAAGTTCGCCTCAGTGGTAAGGCCTGTATCCCGAAACATCTCCAATGTTCTATTCTAGAATGCTCACTATCTCTGTCGCACACAATTGTTATCAATGTGTGCCTCCATCCACATTGTTGTAAGAATAAAAAACAATCCCAAAATGCTAACTAAATGAAAGTGAATTAATTTTCGATTTCGAGAAAAAAATACGTAAGGGAAATTCCCGAACAAATGTAAAATGAATGAAAGTACCGGTCATGCGAGCGAACAATTTCTCCAATTGACTACAGCTTAACATTAGCTTTTAACTATAATTTGGTACGTAGAATAAACAAAACAATTTGCCACAGATTGGCCAAGAAGCAACCAGCTAGTAAGTCTTGTACCAATTAAAAATTCATCATCGACTGTCGCAATGCCTGGCCTGGCTGAAGCAACTACAAAGGTAATACAAAATTTCCTACGAGAAGGGAGATAAAGAACCTTTAGCATCAGATCGTCATTAAAAGTGCGTTTGCCTTTTACTGAGAAATATCGTAATAAAATGCAAACTCAATTATTTAGTATAAGAAATGAGTTATTGCATGTATGAGTTTCTATTTATCCCTAGCTTGCTACAATACGCTTGAATGCTAAGGTATAAAAGTAATGAAACTGGTTTAAATCCCTATAAATAATAATGAACTTAAGCAGCTTATCCTTTTTATATTTTGGCTTGTTTCTACAAACAGGTGTATAAGCCGTAATTAATCTAATTGAAATGGTAAACACATGTCCGTCTAAATTAAAATAAAGTCTTATTTATATGCAAATTTACCACGCCCGTGGGGATGCTTTAATATCTAGATGAAAGCCTCTGATATTCAGGCGTAAAGTAATAAAGTATGTGCAAAAGTCCCTTTTGTTATATGACATTCGCCTTTATTTTATATATTTATACAATACTACCCAACACTTGTACGCAAAGTTGTAGTTTTCAGGAATGAGTATGGAGAATCCTTTCCATAGGTCGAAAGGTATAACCTACAGTGTGAGTACGAAGTAAAGGTTACGAGAAAAAAGTGTTGAACAATAGTTGTAGTAATTATTAGGAACATTTCAATTTCTTTTAACGTGAATTGATATTTTTTTGAAACAGTAAACCAGATGCTTTGTGTTAAAATTGAATAGTAATCTTATTTATCTTTGTACCCACATTTAATTACTCATCATGTTTAACTGAAAGTCACCCCTGAAAGATTTGGAAGATCTGGTCATATTGGCCTACGTATTCCTGGACACATTTTGAACATTTGTTTGGAAATTTGATAATGATTTGAGAAATTGAGGCTTATGATTTTTGAGGTGTTTTCTTTTTGATTTTTTCTTATCCAACCCTAAGAAAATATTACATAATCACAAAGAGAAATAAGAATACCTTAATTTTGATATAAAACACCATTCCAATGAATTGACATCCTAGACTAAGTTGACGACGTCAATAAATAATATGGTTTTTATTTCTTCGAACGTGGTCTGGCCATTTTCAATATATTACGTTGCCTATAGTACGTATTTCTGTCTTTATTCTTTTTTATCAATCAACTGAGTTCCCGAAGATGTTTAAGGTATAATATTTATTTAATGTTAACTGTTGCGGATATTTATAACGTCTATGGTGCTACATAATAAGCAAACTACTGCTGCTTGTAAAGTTTAACAATCAAAACTAGGAACTTCCGATACTCAATCATAATTTCCGTTAAGTTAGTCAGTTGTCATTAATGTGTAAATTACTTTTAAATTTTATAGTTGAGTTGATACCAATATTTGACGATGTAGTAGGTTAGTAATATTACGCTTCCAGTACGATGCAATCAATAATATTTTGGAGAATTTCTGTTTGGAGTTTTCTTTTTTTTTGGTACCTTGGGATCAGAGCTCCTGCATTTCAGAAAATAACACCCGAAATAAAAAAAAATGAAATTAAAAGTCAGTACAAATTAAGAACTTTTGTCATTGAGCTCCGGTGAAAATAACTGCGGCGATATAAAGGACACATATTTCACATCCCGGGGCATCTCGAGATGACTAACAACTGAGACGCCACAAGAAAAACAGAACTTTGTGCACATATCTCTGGACTCAAGGAATGATAATATCATACATCAACAGTATATAATTATTTGCTGTACGAAGAAAGGCATTATAACATACATGCTAGCCGAATCGCCAAAATGACTATGGCTTCTACGGTAAACACTGATTCGTCTAAATCTAATCTAAAATGTTTTCCGTGCTCATTGTTACGTCAATGAAAAACGCATCCATATCCACTGTTATTTTTGAATCCGTCAGTAAATATAATCAAGCTTTAATGGTATTGTCTTAGAATAATGTACAAAGCCATGGTCTCGTTGAACAATATAATATAAAGATAACCATGTTCATTGGTGTACCGAAGAACATCACGTAATACAGGCCATCTCTTTTCCTGCCAGTAACGTGCAGTCAAGTCTAGTAATTGAATTTTTGCAAAACTGTAACTACATGAGACGACTTATGTTTTAGCACATATTTGATTACCATCTAGTACGATCGGCATCATCACTTTTTGATTACGCTGCGCTTTAACAGCGAAAAAAAACAGCGGAACACACTTTAAAAATTCATAATTTATTGCAAAGGAATGTCCACTATGCAATTTAATTATTTTATGATTTACTGCTATATTTTCTCAACTTTTAGTAGTTTATACAATTCAGTAGAAGTAAGCTGCTATTTTGTAGTCTAACGAAGTTCTTACAAACTTCATTAAGTTACCATTCGTGATCAGTAGGACCAGTTGTTAATGAATTTAAACTAATCATAATGGTTTTCATAATATTGGGAGTCACATAAATATTTAGAGGTAAATGTTTGCACATCGTTTTAAGTTTGTTCTTTCCACCTATTTATAAAGCTACTAAATTTCGCAATAAAAAACATTAAAAGTCTAAGCTTTTGTAATAATGTTGAATTTATAAATTATAAAAGCACATTGCCAGATCATTTATTCATCCGATAAAATCAACGTATATATATCACGACAGAAAAATGTTTGCATTATTTTAATACATATCGCTTCATGTCAAATTTATAGTTCTAAACTTACGTGCATTCCATGTACCATATGCTAACCACTGGCCGTAAATAATTAATGACGTCATTTGATAAACTATGTTCTATTTTTCAAGCGTATATTAGTCAGAATAACATGGTTACCGTAGAAAATATTTCATTTTTATTTATTGTAATACGCCCTGTTATTTGCGCAACTATGATATTTATTGTACGGACGCTGAAATTATGATTCTATCCGTTAAATATACGGTCCTCGTAATTTACAGTGTTGCAAACAGATATTATTTATTATTATGTTTGGTTTTACATGTTAATAGTTAACTATCACGGAAGGCTTTATTTCTACAAGCTAACGTTGCTCAAAGGCCCACATAAATCTTAACACATCACCTGATACAATTGGACATTGTTATTAACTAGGCTCCACCGATCATCGTTAAAATAATTTCCCTCGCTAAAGCTGAAATTGAAATTAATATTTTATAAACGGACAATTAAATAATAAGTGCTGTATGGATGATTGCAAAGATGATTTTATATTGATCGAAGCAACTAGTGGTTCAAGAAATCTAAATATGATGTTAGTCAAGAAGCAGTATGTAATATTTTTCTGGATCAAGTTACATTCAATATCAACAGAGACCCTTGCAAACTAGGTAATAAGTAAGTTTTGTCGACTCTCGGAGAAACCAGTAGACAACACGAACCCATTTTCATGAGACGAACAAACACGAGTGTGTCTAGTCTCTGCTAATTTCGTTAAGCGCAACTCGTTTCTGCAGGTTTAGTAATAAGCGATGGACCTGAGAAGCATATCAGAAAATATTGCAACGATTAGGAGTACCGCAGACTACCAAATTTTTAGTTAGTTATTCGACAGTTGTTTTTTTAAAGTTAATTATTTAGGTTTGATTTAAATATGAAAGAGATCGGTTTCCTATGGATTCCGCGTAATTTGACCCAGGCACAAGAAAGGGCGTGTGTTAACATTTAATGGTGAATGATATATAACAATTTGTTTGCAAGAGATCATCGACGAAATCAGGAAAAACAATCGACAAGTCGCACATCATCGTTCATCATGACAATACCAGCCCTCACAAGTGTTTTGAGAGATACCATCTTCAGAATGGAAAAAATGTTTGGAGAATCGATTCGAACGGATGCAAGTATATAAATTTTATTGTCGGAAAACAACAAAACGATTTGCACCGAAACATTTTCTTCTTTGTCGTTTTTGTAAAAACTTAAAAGTTATCCATTCCTCGTATTTATTTACTGAGTTCTCTTTATTTTCAGAGGAAAATGTCAAATATTGTTTTCATATAACAGTATCTTTAGGAACTTTAACCTAAACATTGTTTGAACTTTAAAATATATTGTAATGTTTTAGGAGGGGAAAAAATTGAAGAAATTTGAGAGTGTTGTCTCCGAAACACTCGTTCGGCAATTTAAATTTAATTGGAAGAGATAAATTAATTTTTGAAACGACTTCCAACACGTAAATACTACGTTTATATGTTCTCTTTCTGAAAATCGGCTAGTTCTGAACACCAAGCATGGACTCAAACTTCGAAATAAAATTAGAAATCTTCAAATTGAACACCTTTCAATAGAATACAACCAGCATACATTCATATCGAAATACAAACGGAAATTATCAATTTTAAATGCAGCATTATGCAAGCGATGCGAGGACGCAACTGTAGCATAGAATCCATGACCTGTAATGGCGTTTTACACCACAAACTACTGTACAACGTAAAATTTTTCTGAGAATTTTGATGATTATAAGTCGCAAGAGAGTCACAAGGTCTGATGTTTACTTAGCGCTAGTTACAGCTAGCCTCAATACTGGAAATAATAACATTGTAGGAAAAGTAAAAAACAAGTTGGTCCACTATTTTACAATATTTACTATTAAAACAAATTAATAGCTAATAAATATTGTGAGACTTAACCATGAACTCACACAGAGTCTACATGAGTGATTTAATAACGTTATAACATATATGTATGTACATCCTCGAAATCTTCTTTGTAGTATTTTTAGGATGTATTAACTCCCGTTACATAAAAAAAGATCGAAATATTTCGTCTCATCAAGTTGCGGCAGTTAATTGGTTACTTTCGGGTATTTTATCCAAAGCTTATGATCTGCAAAATTCTTCTTTCGATCGCCAATAATTGAGTGTCGAGGTCTTTAAAACTTAATGTGAGGTAAACCAAAATCATTTACTGTGTTGAAGATTTCGTTTTATCTAATTTTTTAAATAATGTATTTCACTATAAAAACAATAGTAAAATAACACTTTTGTTAATGTTAATGCCGCTGAATAGTACAAACTTACATACTTACATATGTAAGTATATACATATCCAACAACGTTTAATGTTTATTTATCATTTGTTCCAGAGATCTTCAAAACTGTGGTCTTCTAGACATTCCTGTGAATGCCCTACGTCCATTAACCCAGTTGCAAAGTTTGTAAGTAATTCATACATTTTATGTCGGTACATAACTACCAGAAAACACATAAAACTCTGTATCATTCGAGATAGTAGTGTGTTGTTCCCGAATCAATAAACCAGGTATATTTTCTCATATAGCGATTAATACAGATAAAACTGTAATAGAGGTAACGAGAAGGCAGCTTCGTATCAAAAATTAAATGACGTTTTACAAGTTTTATCTGGAATATAAAGTAAAAAATGAGGAAGAACGTTAATTTTTATGTCACCTAAACGACCAACCGATTAACATTTTTACAAGATTAAAAACTTAAATGCTCTTAAAAAGTACACGCTTAACCGTTTGTCATTTCCCTTTTTCTCGTAAATTAATTAACATCAATGGCGCTATTCCCGTCAGTGAGTTAATAGCAACGGATTAAATCTCTTTATCAGGAATATGTAAATGAGATACAACCGGAATTTTACACCGGAGCGGTCTCTGATTAAAACATTCCTCCACTTATCCCGAGTCGGCGTTTCTTAATAAGTTCAGTCACGGGCGGCCATGAAACAAACGCCCTAGGTCACTCGACCTGTCACAAATCGTTTACAACGATCATAAAAATGTTTTCGCGCTGCGCTATGACAATCCAGAGGGAGCTTGTGGCCGTTTTTAATTTGGTATACCACCGCATGGCGCCACTTGTACTTGTGGGATTTTTTATCGCTGTTTGGATAGCTTTTGTCAGACTTTCCATTTTCTTGAGAACGAGGATAGGCTTATGCATTTGCTGACGACAATAGGGGAAACGGTGGAAAATAAATGAGACAGAATAACACAAAGTTTAACTAGGATATATTTTATAGCGCTGGAAGAATAAGTAGTTTTTTTAGTTATATATACACCGTCTTTTATGATTATTTCGATATTTCATATAATATATTTAATTTATATATATAATATATTTCATAACATCTTGAAATAAATTTAAAAAGTACTGCTTCTTGTATCGACAAATGCAGAGGTGTTAAAAACCAATGAATGTTGAAGTCAATACTTCATTCAAAAGAAAGGTATGCTACAAAAGTGAAATACCAACCGAACTGAAATAATTGCAAGTAGGATGGGTAAATTAATTTAAACGTGGCCGTACATGGACATCGTTCTGGACGTCCAGTGGACCAAAAAGAATGACAAAACACACGATATTGTTTTGAATGATCGATGAATCAAAATGCCCGAAATAGTTGAACCCACAAGCATACCGCAATTGCACAATTTTGGACGAAACGTAGGGTGGGAAAAAGGTCTCGGGGATGGGTGTCGCGTTTCCGCTCAATAAGGAATAAACCCAATTGTGTCGTCGGCTCTGAGGCTGTTGCTGAGAAGTACTGAATGTAAACAACAAAATTCATTCTAACGAACATGTTGCCTCGTATTACATGGATATGAAGAGGGTAGCTTCATTAGATCGCAAGAAAACCGCAAACCCACAAAGCTTTGAGAGAAGGATACCATGGTCAACGCTATCGAAAGCCTTCGCAAAATCGCGAAACCTCTGACTGTTTATACCAGAGTAACAAACGTCATTTTATCTAAAACTATCTATGTAAGGCTTTTTCTTTTATTTTATACAAACGACCAAAAAGCATTTGAGTTATTGATTTAAATCGATAAATTAACTTTTTCGCTATTTAATTTTTACAGGCCTCCTGAATTCTACATTTTAATTCTGCGTGACAATTCTTTAATTTCCATCCAGTTTACATTTTCTATGATACTCCTTATTTTGTATAAAATTTCTAATTTTCCCATTAAACCAAACAGGATATTTACCCAATTGAACTTTGTGTCAACATTTTTTCAAAATATAATTAAAAGTATCATAAAATACTACCACAACTTTATTCACCTCCGTACACGCAAACAATCGCAGCGAGTCACATCCCTGACATAACAAATACAGACTCTAAAAGTCGGCTCTGTTATAATTAAATTAGCAAAAATTGTTTGATATGCTTACTTCCGTTATTAGTAAACATTTATGAAGTGCTGTTGTGAGAATCTAATGGTACAAGCGGCTCATTCACCGCTTCAACCGTAATTTCTAACTCAGCCAAAATAAGATCTAATCTTCTTCTATTTATGTTTGCTATAGCGCTAAAGGATGCTAAGTTGTATAAGTTCAAAAACTCAAGCAGCAATGTGCACATAGCCATTTAATAATTTGTACACTGTGTCATCAATACACGGAAAACTCACCGGCGATAACAATATTACAAGTACTTAATAAGTACCTTGTATCGAGTATTGTGATATCAATAAAGAGCGTCTCTAAATCTGTATCGATTGCATGTAACACAGATCCGAAAATTCTGTTTATCACCACAAGAATGCCACCAATCCCGTTGTTCCACTCTATATTTTCAAAATATTATATGCCCAAAATGATAACATCATAACTGTGACAAAGCACATTACTATAAAGTGAATTGGTCTTAGTACGAAGTCCCCTAACATTCTGAAAATAGAGATTAATTACACCTGCTATAAGGATCCTTTAGAAAAAAATAAAAAAGTCATCGTATACTATTACTTTCATAATTTCCTACTTGCCACTTGCACTAACAAAAACGTATTTGTAAGCAAATTGATGTATGGTTACGTTCCATTGTAAACGTCTTCTCAATATTGTTAAGTAATAGAATACCTCTCACCTCTAACATGTTCCATTTTATTACTTGCCGCATAGAAACTACAACGCATGTATTCGTAACAGGTTTATAAAGTATTCCTGGTACGCAGTAAGTTGATGTACTCGCTCCCGTTACAAGATGAGTAGTACCACATACAAATTCTGATCCGCTACTAGTGACGAACTGAAGTAACAAACTCGATCGCAACTTTATGAGCTTTACAAACTTAGACTTTCCACATGCAAACACAAGTTTTGACGTTAAAAGCCCCAGATATCGCAAATGCATTCCACACAAGATTTCATTAGTGTGTCGACCAAATCTCATTACGGAACGGATCGAGATATGCATATTCGCTCTGTATCCCTAATAAGTACATCACGCAACCCTTAACCCTACATAAATGTATTTTAATTAAAAAAAAATGACAGATAATAAATGTTTAAATCCTTCGGTTTTAAAAGCGAGGCAAAACCGTTGAAACCGGAATTCTTCTGGCCATTTTAGGATATCGTATTAGAGCAACTATAATCTTAGGTAGTTTGTAAAATATTGTGATACATATATTTTTATTTACGAAAGGAAGCAATTTAAAAATTGAACACTGCCTTGGTTTGGTTGTTATGCTGGTAGGTTACATTTCCATAAGATTCTACCAAAGCACGAGGGATGTTTTCAAGGTTCTGGGAATTTAGCTATCATTTTTTTTTATGTTGTCAATTTCATCAATATTACAATGTAGTTTTTCTACATAATCTCCATTCAACTGAAACATTTATTCCAACGATAAACTCATTTTTTAAGCCGTCCATAAAGAACTTTTTTGGTATCTTCGCAGTCCACCTATTTGTGACACGTTTTACATCAACACTCAAATCGAATACCCTGTAAAGGTTTTTTCAAAACTGGGAACAGACGAAAATCACTGGGTGCGAGAACTAGTAAGTAAGGTGGAACGGAAGCAATTTCTATCGTAAATCGTTTGTCTTTCTTGCGGTATGGGGTCCTGCATTATCCTGTTGCAATAACGGACGCTTATGCAACTTTCCAGGAAGTTTACTGATAAGTGCCTGCCACAGTGGTCCGGATTATCCATCAAAATAATCTCTTGGCAATCCCAGAATACAATAATAATAATAATCTTTATTGGGGCATTTAATTTCCAATACAAAAAATAAAAATTATCAATTTAAATGTCAACACAAGTTTATGAATTAAAATTTTGACGTTGAATGTCGCAATCTGTAGGTGAGTTTCAGAAAGCTGTTCTAGCTAACCTACTTTATATACAAAACGAAAAGGACAATGGATACCTAATCACAAAGTTCTGCAAAGTCTTAGATTAATATGTATATGTGTACAGTAATTTATAAGTATGTGTAAATATGTATGTGTAGTAATTTGTTTCAGATGTTTCACTTAATATTAACAAGACAACACACCGAATAATATAGCATTATTAATAGTCAAATGCTGAATTCGGAATCAACTTACATAACCTTATACTTAAAGAATTAGAACGATTATATGTATAAGTAATTACAGATATTGAAAACATAGAGTAATGCAATACTTGAGCAAATCTAAATCACCACACCACAACAAGGCGTAATCATTGGCTCATATATATCATATGTAAACGCTTTCGGAATGCTTGGATATTTATATTTAATTTCATTGTCGAGACGGTTGTAACCATTATATATCAATAAGCATTACCTTTCCAAGAGACGGAACTGCACGCGCCTTAAGTGGAGGCCGGTTTACGCCATTCTTTAGATTGATTTTTGGTCTCAGGATTGAAATAAGGAATCCACGTTTCGTCGGTGGTTATTATCCGTTGCCAAAATCTATCACCGTAACGGGTTAACTCTGCTGCTCTTGAAGTTGACGACAAGTGTTAGACCTATCGAGCTTCTGTTCCGGTTCTAACAATCTTGGCGCCCAACGAGCTGAAACCTTGCTTATGTCATGAACTTGTCGTGTACCTATTCCTAGGCCTATACTAATTTGACGAATAGTCATTCTCGTATCCTCTTTCAGTAGGTCCCAAACGGCAGTAATGCGTTTTTGGTTTGCCGACCTACTCCGGCGATCACTGCGTAGATTGTCTTCTAATTATGTTCTATCAGTTTTAAAGCGTCCGATCCACCGATATACACTAGTTTTAGATTTTGCAAACTCACCAAATGCTCCTTGCAGACGTTGAATAATTTCTGAAGTTTTCACACCCTTTTTCCACAAAAAGGAAATTATTGCTCTTTAACCGGGTCTTCCATGGTTACAAAGACAATGATACGAACATGTAACTCAAACTGAACTATATTGTACTGGATAGCTGCATAAACTCGTCGAGACTTGTCTATCACTAATCACATTGCTTATAAGTTCTGAGTAATTTAATTAGAGCACAATTCCCAGAACTTCGGAAACATCCCTCGTACTTGCGAACGCGAATATTAACAACTTCGTGTCATATCATAACGGCGCGTTTACGCGAGTGTTTTCTCAGGCTACAATTTGAAACTCTAGATGAAGCTAAGAACTATTGCTCCTCACAATACCAGCAAAGTAAATGTGAATTATTTCTTGAAATTATATCGAATAATACTAGTGTTCAATAAATTATCAACTCTCCTAGAGCTCTTTATGAAAGAGCATTTATAAAGAATTATTTTGATGCTGTGGTTACCCCAAATTATTGTGAATTTGAATAACAGCTATGAAGTAAGTAATTTAATTAAGAATTAAAATTACTTTATAAGAACCAAAAACTCATTGACGCATTGTTTTGTGTTTTATTATTAATACCTATAGCTGCGTCTCATGTCGATAGTAATCTATTGGGGCCCATTTTTGATAATAACACATTTTACAATCAACAATGCACTAGGATAGTATTTCAATACTTGTGTTAAGATAATGGAATTACTTTGCGTTTAGTGCATTTATTTCTTGACATAATCTCCTGGTAGCTTTTTACACTTAATCCAATTATGTTTTTTTATCTTTTTTAAACCACCCAAATAAGGATTTGTCAACAAAGAACAAAATAGACCCTCTTTCGGCACACTTCACTTCACATGAATCACTTTCTGTTGCTATTTTTTCGATTTTGGAGAAAGGAAAAAGTCACACGGCGGCACATCTGACGAATGTAGTGGATGGGGTAGCAATTCCTACCATCACTAGAGTAGTTTTGCTGTGGCAATTGCCGATGCACCGGGGCGGTAGGAAATTATTTTCTTCGCTAGGTGGGGCCTTTTTCTCATTAGTCAAGTCGGCCCATACACCAGCATGGTACTGTCCCATGATTGTATGTCTAACAATATACGACAAGAGTCAATGCAGAGCAACTGTTACTTCGTTGTTTACTAAATCGAGCTGTATGAATTAATACATTATTCAATCAACATAGAAATCAGTTTTCGTCATCGTTGCTCCATGGAAATTTGTTCATCACTCTACTACATCTGATGACTATCGTTGTGCAATTAAATTGTTGTAATAACCACTATCAACAATAAGGTAGCGCTACTATACGGCAGTAGAATATGTTTATGATTTACCCTACACTAAAGTATATATATTCATATGGACAAGCGACTATTGAAGCAGCTGAAATTATAGTAAGCCGCGTTGAACGCACCGGAACTTCGGACAGATATTCGCAATATTTTGCTGACTCTCTTACAATGCAAGCAGTGTACGTTTTCCAACGCCATGGAAATGCGAACTACATCAGTGTTAATTTCCTATAATTTGAAGATCAAAATATTGTATTTTAATGCATGATCTTCGCGCTAAGTAGAACAGAATAGATAAGTTAAATTTTACAGAGTAAAGTGCTTTGACAGAAAATAAG
This sequence comes from Oryctes borbonicus, assembly GCA_902654985.2. Lineage (NCBI taxonomy): Eukaryota > Metazoa > Arthropoda > Insecta > Coleoptera > Scarabaeidae > Oryctes > Oryctes borbonicus. The sequence continues at coordinate 4,962,544 of LR736863.1, forward strand.
GAAATTTAAATTATTAAATAATTTGTTGTGCAACCACGGCGAATAAAATTAAAATTATTGCCAGACCTATGTAGTATCAAAGTTGTCCCAATAAGTGTGCGTAATTCGTGCCAAAGCCATCTTCAAAGTAAAGTGAAAGGCCTGAAAACAGACACATTGTCTATCAGAAATCGATAAATTTAAAGGGTTTCGTCATAACTAATTAGTTCGCACAAACTTCGGTAAAATGAAGAAATAACGATTGATAAAAGAGGTTAAAATAAGCAAATGTCAATGATTATCGTTATTATTAATAAATAACAACAATAATTTAGGCTCTTATAATTGAGATTTAATAGTTGGGCAACTGTTGCGATTACGTTACATAGCAACAAGCTCTTTGGATCAACCTGATGTCTCGGGAGGCAATTTGCTAACCAGCAACAAAAACATAATACCAAAACCTTTATTGCTACATATACTATTTCTTAATCTAAAGTATAACATGTTTAGTATCATTGGATTCGTCTTTCGTTCGCCTTTCCAAAAAGGGATATTTTATTTAAAACAAGAAAGTTGATATCACTTCACACACGATAACAAACAATTATTATATGCGCCTGCATATTCCAATTTTTAATTGCACCCTGTTTTTGAGAATAAACAGACCTTCTACATGATTAAGGCGTCTGCACGTAGTCTATAAGCAGAAATCAATTTCATCGAAATTTATAATCTGTCCGGTCGTTTACAGATGCCCGGAAAATTGACCTCCCACATCCGTTCAACAGACCTATGGCATAAATAACCTAATCCCAAATCAATAACGGGGACTTTTTTCCGGTGTCTATTGGAAGCTAGGGAGGCCTCTTTCGATTAAGATAATATATATTTTCCCACCGGATATGTTGTGAAATCCGGTCTCGTTTGTCGTAGGCATTTGCGGAGCGGCCTTTCTTCTTCATCTCCGGGTGATTTATTTTCAACGAACTCATAAGCCTTATTCCTAGTGTATGGCGTTAGGAAAATAGGAGACGACAGAAAACAGGAGTGGGATGTTATACGCACTAATGTCTTTACGTAACACACACATTATCGTTGTGCCTAAGTACTCTTGCAAATGGTTCGTAATTTTATCAACTTTGGTTAATTTGCACACATTATAATCGGTGTAATATAAATGTCTACAAGCAATACAATTTATACACATTGAAAGGTTTTGTTAAGTCAATAAAATATATTTTGTGAGCCAAATTTCCTTCAGTTAACGTATCGGATTTTTAAAATAAAGCAGATTCTTTTCAAACAATTATTATTTTCGATTGAAAATTATTTCTTAATTCAATGCGTTCTTTAACATGACGAACTCTTTCTCTGAGTATACACAGCAGCATTTCAAACTTTCACTATATCTACAAATTGCTACAGGCTCCTTAAAATTACATTATCCCATTATCTATCACTTTCATTAATGATAAAACACATAATATGTAAATCACTTTTTATTGCGGGCTTGTACATTTCAATAGGTACAAGCCCGTAATAAAAGTGATCTTAAATTTCAATAGTTAAGATTTGAGAAAAATGCTCGGACAGGTAAATTTTTAATTTTAGCATATTTTAGGCATAAAATTGTTGTTCTTTCTTCGTTGCTTCCGAAGTGGTGATGTTATTATCAATTTTCTTAAGTGGGAAACTCATATTTTGAGAACAAAAATAAGGCTCCCCTTATTGATGATGGAGGTGAACAGTTTTTACACTATAGGGCCCGAAACATCACAGCCAAAAATCACACGAGAACTACAAAAACGTCGCAACATTTTAAAATATTAATACAAATTCGATAGTAAGTTTTTACATCCATCAAATAAGATATACAAAAATGTCATATCAAAATAATTTATCCATATTTCCTGTTTATGAATTTGTGTGTTGTTCTTCCATTTGTCGGAGGAACAAAAAAAAGAATCGACCATTTTAATGATGGATGGATATGGCGACAAAATCAAATCCTAGCGCGAAGTTGTGGCGCCTCTTAATGCTGAATATCCAGATGACAATCCAGTAACGTAATCATGCTTCAGTTTTGGCAAAATTTATAGAAAGCGGAGATATAAACAGTCTACAATCATTGAATATATTTGCGGGTTTTGTCAAATTTTAGTACCATATTTCTTCGATGGTTCATTGAATTGTGAAATGTATCTAATTTCTTTGTGCCTAGGCCTGCTGCGTTATTTGCAGTATTATGTGAAGCAAGTGGTATTAGGTGGAGGAAAACACGCTCGAAGCCGCGATGATGACGCCGGGTAGTTAGAAAAATATTAAAATAAGAACAAAGCAATCTTCTCACAAGCTAGCGTGAACTGTAACCAGAGGACCTATTTACGAAATGAAACAAATCCGGAGTTCATTTATAGCCAGTTTATAATTCACCTCCTTATTCTTCTTTTCTCAGAGGGAAACAATCTCTAAAAGAATTACATTTGTGTACAATGTGTGAAAACTATGTGAAAAGCTTTTCTTATAGTTTTACATTATCTGCACGATTTCTTATTATTTATACTTTTATATTCCTCGTTAGTTAAGTTAAACCTTGCTCAATATGTCAAATTAACATCCAATAAGTCCTTGTTACGTTCTCAGTAAACAAATCACATTACGAACTTAGAATAGAAATAACGCTTTAATATTAAAGGAATATTTTGAAATTAGTAACGTTAGTAACAGACAGTACTTAAAGAGCATTAAAATTAAAGCGCGTTATTGTCACTATAATGCTATATGAGAAAATAAATCTGTAGTTATAACTTAAGAGTAGCTGCTTGTTAGCTTCAGCACTCACGAAACAGTGTTCAATCGATACTCGCCAATTATCTAAAATTGCCAAAGTAATTGAATCAGACTTTAAAAATTAACCCAAGATTCTTTTTCATCAAAACAATAATCGAATCTATTATAAAAGTTATTGAAAATTGTACACTATTATGTTGAGTTAGGCAGCTGGGCCAAAATGAAATTTGGAGATTGGATGGTAAAAGCTTCCAGAGACTGCACGAACTGCGCAACTTGCGCTTGGACGGTAACCGTCTGCGCAGCGTTCCAACTGAAGCATTGGAGACATTGCGATCGCTCGAGGTCCTGTGAGTAATCCACCTGTCCACTCAATATGCAGGACCCTATATTAATTACATTATCTCACTACAAAGCACACGAATGCACCCCCTTCAATTTATCTAATAATAACATTGTATATTACTGCTACATTCTTGTATTTCATAACTTGAATACAAAATTTTAGTCACTAAGTTAGTAAGTTATAACAGTGAAAATACTATATTGAAAATGTACGTAAATTAGAATTAAAAATTAGAATTAAACATATTTACCTCTGTATCTCGCTTTCACTTTTATTCAAATGATTTTAGTTTTCCTTACATTACACTACATTGATAACGTCGCCGGGTAGGTGGATTAGTCAACCAGCCTACATTGACCAATAAAATCTATTGTAGGCTGAGCATCCCATTTTAAAGTTCTCTGAGTAGACCTATCTTTGTGGCCAATTCCAGATCCCAACAAGAACATTTTCGCACTTTCTGGTGCTACGAAAGCTTTATGGAACAAAGAAGAGCTGATTCTACAGACTACGGAGCGGCTAGGGCCGCAACAAACCTTTTTTTAAGCTCCAGAAACTTTCTTCAATCTCTGTCTCGGCTTGGCAACATAAATGTTCTTGCATAGAATAGACCTAAGAACTTTCTCCGGGCCATGTTCGGCCTAGCAAGCAATTTTGGCAGCGGCAGTTCTAACTACCTTATTTTCATCAATGTCAGAGTATCTTTAAACGCTGATGGTAACGTTACATTTTATACTCAAGGCATTAAGGCTATCCTTGCTGTCAGCTGCGAGTCTGGAGGAACTTTCTCTACCTTCAAGGGCTTGCTATGCAGCCAGGCTAGCAGAGAAAATTTGTATCGACCTATTCAGAAGTATCTCGACGCACATTCCAATTGCAAAACCTCTACCACATATCTGGCCAGAGGGCTATGTCTTTAACACAGTAAATGATGAAATAAAGTTTCCATAACAAGACAACATGTTTGTTATTTATCCATCAAACAAAGTGCCACCATTGGTTTTTGTAGCTACATTTATCAGCAACTTGGGTTAAGTTAAAATAGGAGCAGCCCAAAGGTTTTAGAAAATGCAGAAGAACGAGTCCCATGCTGTTATTAAATATCTGTAGAAGAAAGATTTAACGCCACAACAAATTTATGAAGATATGATTAGTATGTTTGGGGATGATCTTCTTTTATATCACGTAACGAAGAAATGGTTTCCGTGTGGTTTATATGTGCCAGAACAACTTGCAAACATGCAAAATGTGTTGGTCCACTGCAAACTGTGTGTACTCAAGAAAATATTAAGCGGTTCTGTGACTTGAGTAAACAAGATTGTCTATGAACTAAATTTCAAACTGTAAAATTGGAAGAACATTGGAGAAGAAAAGCCACTACTTTAGAGGCGAATTTAAGATTTCGTGGCATATTACAGCAAACGGTCTAAAACTCTAATGAAATAAGCCACCGGTTCCATTAAAGTGTTTTGTGAGATAGAACCCTTTGTATCAGTATACTACGATATGATCAAGTCACACAGAGCCAACATTGTTTAACAATGATTCGAAAAATTTTCTAGATCGGTTTGTCACAGTTGAGGAAACGTACGTAGATTCACCATTTCAATCCCGAGTCTAAACGATAAAGTAATAAATGGCGACAACATGAATCTCCATCTTTTCGCAAATTTAGGGTTCCTCAGCCGGTAAGACTGTGGCTACCGTTCTGGAATGCAGATTGAATTTTATTAATTGATTACCTGGAATGTAGCAAAACAAATGGGTCAATACTACACCACACTAATGAATCAACTTTGCAATTATATTAAAGAAAAGCGAAGAGGAAAGTTATCACAAGTTTATTAGCACAATCCCTGAGTGCATAAAAGCCTTATTTCCTTCGATACAATTTATAATGCATGCCTAACAGCCATAACAGCGACGACGACATTATGCAATTCAAGAGTTTTTCTCTAATCAAAACCGTTTTTTGAAAAATGCGTAAATATGTTAGAATACAAGTAGCATGACTTCAGATGTGTTAGAAACAATAGATACTGTACAAACCTCGCATGTGTTTAATCGAAAGCTTGCAGCACCAGCTGCTGGGTGTGTAATTTAAAGCCGTCAGTGTAAGGTCTAGGAGGTTCCAGTAATACCTAGCAATTCCAAATTATACAAAAAATTACTAATAAATTTTATCCAAACATAAAAAATAATATGGATGCATCTGGTAAAAGCGCTAATAAAAAAAAAAAACAGATTTTGGTGGATATGCAGAACATCTCATTGTTCTTCTAAATATGTTACAGTATAACGTAATATTTCTTGCTGTAAATTAGTGTAATTTACTGCAATTAAGGCTCATCACTGTAATAATGTTTTAATATTAATCGAAAACGTTTGCAATTCTTTAAGAACTATAAATACACATAACAGCACCCAAGAGCGATTACCACATCTCTACATCTTCTCATAATTCCGCTAATTGTAACTTTACCATTCATTAAATACTTCACTAAAGAGTAATTGGTATCCCAATTGCCACAATTTAGACCCCAAATTTAAGTCAAAGATATTAGAGTACGAAGAGGACCAGAAATATATTCAGACCACTACTTATTAATGACCAAAATGATCATTGCAAAAGGAAGAAACAAGAAATGTGCAGAACAAAACGCAAAACACAAAGGAAGTAATAAAAAGTTTTAAATTAAGATAACCTGAAGTAGCTAATGAGTATAAAGAAAAAATAGAAAAAGAAATGCTGAAGTGAAACACATTAGTTACAGGTATCAACCTGGAAATACTTTGGGCAAATATCAAAACTACAATACTGAAAGTTGCAAGAGAAACGTGCGGTATTACAAGAATCAACAAAAACATAAAAGCAAACAGGATGGTGGAATGAAGAAATAAAAGAAGCAGTCAAGCAGAAGAAAGTCATGTGGAAGAAACACTTGCAACTAAAAACAGAAGAAAGCTACTCAGATGATAAACAGCAAAGAATAAAGGTAACAGAACTAGTCAAAACAGCAAAACAAAGGTCGTGGGAAGAATTCGGGGAAAAGCGATAGTGACAGCAATCAGAAGTTCTTTTATAAAGTTCTTAAATCTCACAAAACCAACAAGAAGTACAGCAATAAGTATATTACATCCAAGAAAGGAAAAATGCTGGAGGAGGACAAGGAGATTATGGCAAGATGGAAAGAATATTTTGAGATTATTCTTAATGCAAATCAAACAATGCAAGTGCCAGAAGAGGAAAAACAGACAAATATCGAAAGGGAAAAAGAACAAGAATCGGAAATAAAGATAGAAGAAGTAGAGGAAACAATATTAAAACTAAAGATGGGAAAGGCGGCAGGCCATGACAATATAACACCAGAAATGATTTAAAACATGGGAAAAAGGAGCATTGAATTGATAATAAAGCTTTTTAATAGAATATGGTCAGAAGAGAGAATCCCAGAAAAATGGGGAGTATGTATACTACCCATTTTCAAGAAAGGCAACCATCGTGAATGCGAGAATTATAGAGGAATAGCAATAATGAGTATAATAGTTAAAATGTTCGAAAGAATATTGGATGAAAGGTTAAAACGACAAATAGAGATACAACTTGAAGATTCACAAAGCGGTTTCAGGAAGGAAGAGGAGTCCAAGACCATATATTCACAATAAAACAAATAATGGAAAAATGAGAATATAACAATAAATGCATGGCGTTTATAGAAAAGGCGTTCGATAGTGTATCAAGGAAACAGATATGGGATAGCTTAAGAAGAAGAGGAGTGAGTAGTAAGCTGAGGAACAACATAGAAAGTATGTACAAGGATACAAAAAATTATGTACGAACGAGAAACTCACGAGAATATCAATAAGTGAATGTATTTTCGCGGATGATTTAGTGAAGCAGCCTTACGGTTAAAAAGGATTTTATATATATAATCACTATCAGGTAAAATTTTAGCTGCAGAAAAATTCTAAATTACTGAATTATGGGAAATAGATTTAACTAAATGGAGCTGGCTTCTCAGGTACATTACTCATAAAGTATTATATCATCTAATGCAAAACTGATAAAAACAGAAAACTGAACAATCCCCATCTTTATTGAAGTATAAAGAAACATCATCGTCTTATTAATGATAGATTGCATAACGTTTTGTCTTCCGGAAGACCGTTCCAGAAGGTCAAATTGTGCATACGGTTTGGTCTTGTTGAAAGTACTAACCTTCCTTATAGTATGGCCCTTTGGGAAAGACTACGAGAAAACGGACTGTCAGCATTTTTAGGCTTGCATTATACTTAGCGCTTGAATAATACTCTTCAAATAGGAAATTATGCACTTCATCTGTATACTGAAATATCCCTATAGTTCTGGCCACGACGGAGAACCCATCTTTTTAGTAGTGAACTGCAGAAATGCATCTATCCAACATCTAATGGAACTACATATTTCAGTTGAGACTGAAAACACATACATTTCCTGATATATGGAAGGTTGCACGTGTGTAACCTATTTACAAAAAACGGCGATCTAAAGAATGTTACTAACTATAGACCAATTTCCGTCTTATCCTCTTTTGCAAAAGTATTCGAACATTGTATGCATTCGAAAATATGCCCACTTGTTGCAAATATAATAACTCCCTTTCAGCGTGGATTTGTAGCGAAACGGTCTACTGTCACGTTCTAGCTCACTATACTGAATTTATCTCGAACATGTTGGATAAAGGGGATCTGGTAGATCCTGCATACACCGATTTTTCTAAGGCGTTTGACCATTTATCATAGTATTACACGTTACAGGTTACGATGTTTTGGATTTAGCGGTGAGCTACTACAATTTTTATATGCTATTTATTCCAACCGTATGGTTTATGTGTTTTTTAATGGCTATTCATCCAGTAATTACATTGCAACTTCGGGATTTACCCAGGACTCTAATTTGGAACCACTTACATTCAATACTGTTATCAACGACATTGCCGAAAATATTTCATCCGAAAACTTACTGTTCGCAAGTTATTTAAAAATATTTGCAAATAGCCCCTCCTTCAATGAATGTGGTTCACTACAGAATCGGTTTAATATTCTATATAATTGACAAGCTTTCTCTAGTAACAACGTAGGCTTCCACACCCAGAGTTAGTTAAAACTAACGTGTTCCGGGTTCGGTCCATGTCATGGTTAAACGAAAACTCAACGTTTCGCCCACAATCAGGCGGTAACTCCCAACCATGCCAAAGGTGAAAATCCCCGGTGTTGATTTTCACCTCTGGCATGGTTGCTAGCATGGAGTTACCGTGATCAACTGTTTACCACTTAGTTAGTTTTGCCTCTGGCGTAGTTTACATGTTGAGTTACCGTGCTAATTGTTGCCTACCACCTTTTCATCTCCTGAAGAAGCCCCATATGATTGTGGGCGAAACGTAGAGTTTTTGCTAAGCCATGACTTGATACGAACCGGGAACACGTTTCTCTAAATGTAGACAAGTGCAAGGTAACATCTTTTACGCATCGATCAAGTCCAACAATCTTCAACTATATAATCAGCAATAACCTTTTGTTAGGTTGTGAGCTCATTAAAGATTTAATGGTTTTTCTTCGATACAAAACTTAGCTTCGAACAACATGTAAATAACATCACTAAGTCAGCCATGAATTTGTTATTCTTTGCCTTAGTAAGACCACGTTTGCAATACGCATCCCTGATATGAAGTCCTCACTATATTAATAAAAAGCAAATTGACGTAGTTCAAAGAGAATTGACCAAGTTTCTATGGTTTAAACAGGACCACATCTATTCACATAGAAACTTCGATCACTGTTTCCTGCTGTTTAGATTTAATTTAACGTCTCTTCAATTTAGAAGAATAAACTTCAGCACTACTTTCCTTCATAGAATTCTATACAAAAGAATCGACCGTCCATTTACTTCAATGACTTATTTCAATTTGGTTCATGTCAGGCTAATACATTTTACTCACCACTAACAAGAACAAAACATAGTGCTGAAATCCCCTTTTTATACAACGTCGAGCAATTATAATAAGACTTCGCCTCAAGTTGATATTAACGTCTGCTCTTTAACCGAATTAAAAGGTACCGTTGCTAACAACTTATTTCTTTGGTTCGTGTTTTCTGTATTCTTAGATTAAGTATTAATTATGCATGCTTAATAAAATTTAGGCGACTTGTGTTTGTTTAGTCCTTTGTCCATTAATTGGAGTTTCTATCTCTGTCGGGCAAATATATATTATTATCACATGAAAAGAAAGAAATAGAGGATCTATCTCTAAGAATCGTATATTCCTAGAGGAGTCTACTCTTTCATGTCATGTATAATTGGGCCTTCTCGCTAGACTAAAAGTCCTTTAAAATTAAGCGTGAAGATGATAAGATATTTACTTGTAATTTACATATTCTTTCTTTGAACGACTCTAAGTTATTATTTTTTCAACTGAAACTATCTAGATCTAATTGATAATTAGTTTAAAACACCCTTTTAAAATAGAATATTTTATAAGGATGGGCCTATACGCAACTCCAGTAATATTTGAAATTAATGCTAATGCCTACAAATTATGCAAGCAAGATTTATGTATGGTAATTTATTCAATTCAAACAAATTTTAAATGGGTCTCTTTAGAGAAGTAAAGCGTTGATAAAGTATCCTGGGTGTTCAAATATTTCAGTGATTCCTTAAGCTTTGGAGGTATCCTATCTAAGTTTTTCAATTTCTTATGCGGGTGAAAAGAATATAATGAAAAGACATTTCACTGAAATGTACGGAATAAAATATCTCCAAACTAGATGAATATAAATAGTTTCGATAAATAAATACGAGAGCAGGATACATTTAATTTGTTCTCTATTACATTAATAAACATCTCGAGAATTTCTTTCTCGGTGATATACTACGACTGCATATTGAAATCAATTCTTTACTACCAGTTATTATTTCAAAATAATCTTGGTATACCATGCGGACTTTATAAATTATAAATTCAATGTTGTACTTAAAATAATCTTTCAACGGTGAATATTTGTATGTAAAATTCTAGAGTTTACGTCGTCTGTGCAACTTTAGGACCCCCCACAGATACAGACTGTAGCAGTAATTACAGAAAATGTTATCGGTTGTAATGAAAACGCTCTTCTTGCCAGAGAAACGCATATACAGCTCAGTGAAAGAAGCCCCCGACGTGTTTTCAACGAAATTAAAGAGAAATGGGAGAGCAAAGAAACTATTCTAACCAATTAATGCACTAGAACACAAAGCACACTTTTCTACTAAGTGGATTCCTTCTCGTATCTTAAATACTTCGCAGTGAATTGGCAATTCTCAATGCGCAAATACAAAAGAAAACGTATGAAAATTGATTAGAGAAATGTGGTAGTGAATATTATTAAGATGGTCTTACAAAAAATTTAATTACTTTTTATATATGTAGATACACGACCTATTTGAAGTTTATCGATAGTAATTGCATAAATTATTAGACTGGAAAGTAATGATAATATATATTTTACAACATGCTTTTAATTATTTTTTTGGCTGTTAGCATAATTATTTCGACACTATATGACTACAATACAAATTGTATAACTTTCAGTGTAATAAGAAAGTCAATAAGTAAAAATAATCAAGAAAACGGAGTTGAGTATTCAGTAGTAACCAAATGAAATATGTAATGTATGTAAGTGCTAATATAAGACGAAAATTAACAAACTTTTTATTTGTATTATATCATCGACATATCTACCTTTCCTGAGTCGCGGCATATTATTTACTTCTTCACTACATCTACAAATTCCTGGTAGATAGAATTTCCTCAAAGGTAAGATATACGTAGTAAAATTTCAAAGGAATACAAGGTTTTGTACCAGAACACCCGGTAGATATTCCCAAAGTAATTTTCGGCGGTGATTCCAAAACCGTAGCCCGTTTCTTCCTAGGTCATCAGGATTTTCAGGTAAATGAAATAGCTGTTTTTTGCTATTTCCTACCATAAATGGTCATTTTACTTAATAAATGGTTAAAATTTAGAAGCGTGGTAAAATCTGAAAAATCCAACGACCTAGTAAAAAGCAGACAACGGATTTGAGTCAGCGTTCAAACATAGATTAAGATAGTTTCTTGTGTTTTCGGGTCAAAAAATTGAACAATATTTCCGTTCCTGTGCTCTGGTTACTTTTCGGTTCTTTGAGTATGTGAACGACTCTGATATCATTTGCTTTCACCGTTAGGAAACGGTCAGTTTTTTCATAAAGTGATCGCGATGGCCTTGTTGAGTTGCTCGATTAACTTCAGTTCAACGCCGTTTATAGCTACAAACATGTCACTTGACTGCTTTTGTTAGTTTGTTAATTATTAATTTTCTTTGCCAGTTTCCTGTATTGTGTATGAGTTACATGTTCATCTCAAATATGAATGGGTGATTTCTACTTTAGGTTTCTTTTTCCAGTTCTTAATGTTAGTTAATCTCTCTTAGATTTGCTACAATCGCTTCTTTTATCTTCTTCTTTTTGACCTTCCTTTGTTTTACTTGTTTTACGGTTCTTCCCAGATCTTTTTACAGAAATTTCTAGTGACCAGGCTATTACAAACTCCTCGATTTAATTAGTCGACCTAATATCGGTTCTTCCTTTTGGTGTATTTCGTGGGTTGTTTTTCGGATGGAAAGAAGTATTTTCTAAATTTTCTTGTAGAATTCTTCAAACCATAGTTCTTTCCCATGGTAGTAATGTTTCTTGTTTGCTCTTATATAAAACACATGTTTTGCTTACTTATATTGCATTGTTTCATGTATCCTCATGTTTAAAACCTCACAGATATATTTTTATCCCATGAAACAGTTTATGGAACTCGTACGTTTGTTTTTATTATTCTAGCATTTGCTTCTTTCTTTTCTGAGAAGTTGTTCAGTAGTGGTAAGTAAGCTCATACATATGTATAGTAAAGATTATAAAGAAAAGAGGTATTATTACATGTATGTTTACACATTAAGATTCTTCTAATTTCAGGCAATTTTGTTTAAATTTTACTAGCATCTAAACAAATTAGAAAAATCATTTGCTTAATTTGAAAGACAATAATCTTATTAACTCGATCGATGTACATCTCTTGTAACCACAAAGCACAAAATTTTTATGACCAATTTAGCAAAAACGATTTTCTCCAATTGGATATTGTATCATATTGTTTACTATCACAATTTCCTTTCAAGATTGTTATTTTTAAATTATATTTCCATCACACTTCCTAGGTATTGCAATCGCTAGGTTCTTTATAGTTAATTACCCTTTAAAAGATATTTGCACTTTTGGTAATATTATTTAGAAATCAATTTGGTTTAATTAGAAGAGAGGAATATTATTACCCTCTTTGCCGCTGAGTAACAATTCTCTCAGAAAATGCAGATTTCGAATTACATAGCAAGTAATTCTAGTAATCTTCAAAACTATCTCGTAATTAAAAATCACACAAATCGCGAGCTTGTGAAACGTAAACAAAATTAATTGAAACCCATGGGATGATGCGTATTGTGACCACGCGAAATGCTGCACACACAAACAATGCATTAAAATTTGTGAAGATGTAATTTTAATTCGTTTCACTATCTCGTAATTTTCGATGCCGTTGCTTTCGAACATTTTCGATTATTTCTTCCTGGATTTCTTTTTTGAAGTAGTGCTTCAGTTTAAAATATCCTTTTCTAGGATTCAATATAAAATACAGTGAATAACATATTTACAGACGGCGCAGATTTATACAAATATTCAATTCTGTCAGGGTGCTTTTAAATTTTAGGTAGTCTTCAGAACAAAATGTTTTCTTCGTTGTGATCAACTGGATATTATTTACATTGATTTCAACCGTGGTCCCTTCTTCAATTGTTGTGCGAGCTATCAAATGAGCAGTGGTTGAATTACAACAAAAGTGTAATAAATGATATTTCTTTTTTGAAATTGAACTTTTGGAATATTAAAGGGCACGTTTCGTCTTCAACAACATTAAAACAACATTAAAAAAAAAAAACATTTAAAAAAAAACTTATTCTCTTAAGCATAACGATATAATTGGATAATAACATCGAACCTGCTAGGTTTAGTGCTACATAAGTTTCCCTTTAATCCTAGTAAAAACGTAAGCTAGAGGGAGATCGGACATGACTATGCATTGCCGAAAGCCTCCTATCCAATTGCCTGTCTCTGTGCTCCAGGAAAATATCTTGCAATAATGGGATAAAACATTCTTTTGCCATACCATTAGAGTTACTTGTTCGCAGAAGCGAATATTATTAATATACCTTGAGCAGGAATCTTGTAATCTTCGTGTGACTGAGATTCCAACTGGATATTGTCGTCTCGCAAAGATGAGATTAATCAGAGACCTGTTCCGCAAGGGCTGGCAAAACGAAAAAAAAGCAACTGAGTATTTTCTATGTGTCCAATGCTGATGTTACACCTTTACGTAACGCGCACTAATTGGTCCGTTTTGCTAATTCCTTGCTTTTATCAAGTATCGGAATTGTACTATAAACTCGCCCTCAATCTGGCCATCACCAATGCTATCCTCCCAGGCAATATTCTGACCCAAGGCAGTGAGTTTATTAATGGTTTAGAAGGCTTTTCAAAAGGGAGAGGACGCATAACGACCCTCGCGTTGTCCATAAGCATAAGTATACATGAGTACCTGCGATAGTATGATTCTCTTTTTGTAAACTAAGTTTGAGAGAAAAATTATACTCTTGTTAGCAAGCATAGAAGAACCAGAATTTTCGGAGCTCTAATGGACATTTTGATACACCATTAGTTACATTGAAAGGTATATGAATTTAATATTTAGGATTCTGTTGTGTTCTCCTGGTTTGAAGAACAATACCACTAGTCTGCCTCGGTGTAAAGAGGAAGGACCAATTATTGCTTGTATATTTGCTCGCTTACTCGCCTGCTCTCTAAATCAAACACATGTATTATTTGATACACTACCTTTAGTGACTATTGCTCCATGCTACTCTTCCTTACAGGAGTCACAAACACGGAAACCAAAAATTGTGCGATGTGCAAACGTTGGATTACACATCACAAAATGAGCGACAGGTGCCAATCGTTGTATTATGATTTCTCTCTCGGTAATAATTCTTTATTTAGACCACGCCCAAATTTACCAATACATGCACTGGTGATAGCTCTAAATTACTATTGAAGTGGTTTCTCACTTTGTGCGTGCCGAATTTTGCAATATTTGCACATCTCATAAAAGGTTAAATCTATTTTTATATTAAACACATACAACGTTAAGGTTTCAATATATATAAATATGAAACATGTGGATGTATACAAAAGAAAATAGACGAAATATTGAACCTTTAAGAAAATAAAGCAAAGAAAATGTTGGATTTATAAAATAAGGCAAAAACAAAACGTTTTACAAAATAAAAATGAAATGTTAAATGCCCTTAGTAGGGCTCTTTCATATTGGGTCATCGGTGATCGTCCCCAATACAGAGATACATTGTAACGTTCCAGCTAGATCATTACGGTGTTCGAATCAGTCACAGTGACATGGTTGCTGCCGACTCGCGGAACTGGTAACGGAAACGAACACCACACTGTTGATACTCATCACCAAAAATATGTTGCGTTTATTGAAACCTCTCAAATTGAGGCACTAGCGGTGACGAGCACTCTACAGTTTGGCCACCTATACTAGCAGACAGTAAATGAAAAAGTAACCCTTAAACGAATTGAAAACGATCCGTAATTGTGAACGTATCTGTATAAAGAACGTCATCGTTTTATTCTTCTACATGTTCATCTGTCTAGAAGGAGCAATAATAACAGTTCAACATCTGAATGCCTTTTTAATGCCATATATGCATGTTTCTAGTCTCAATAAATTGGTAACAATAGTTGTAACCTATGCACATGCCTCATAAGTAACCACTGCAAACATCGTCACCGGTATCCAATGCAAAGAGGCCCTATCAATGTAATCTCTAAAAAAATTATTTTTGTGTGGCTTGTTTTTGAAAATCAGATGCACATCTACCCTTGGTTTCTGGGTTGGGACCACGCCGTTGCCGTAACTTGCCGACGTTTCGTCCACAGTGCTATACTATTAATTCCGGAAGGGTTTATATATAGCTTAGTTCAAGTTAAAGGAGTGGAAAAGTTATGGATCGATGAAGCGTGGCTGTTGCTAGAAGGTTTAATCAGTTGGAATTTCCACGTGTGATGTAAGGGGTAGCCATTTTAGGGATTTAAATTGTTGTGTTTCTATAGACTCACGGATTTTTCTACGTTTTGTTTCACCGATCGGTCAGTACTCGTGAAACTGAGCACGAGCGTTCTACGCGATTATTGCGTGTGGGTGTCTCCACGCTGGCTGAGCATAGACTGGAAACTGGGTACCAAATCCATTTTAACTCTGCACCATCTTATCTGGCAACCCTCAATATTATAGTAGAAGAAATCCTGGTGATGGGTTACCTCTTACATCACACGTGGAAATCCCAACTGATTCAGCAACTGCCGCACTTCACTGATTCATACCTTGTTCGCTTCGTTGACCCTAAACGAAACCCATATAAACCTCTCCAAAACGAATAATTATTCATTGTTCAGTAACAGCCCTAAAGATATCCCATAAGGGTGCGGACGAAACGTCGGCAGAAGTTACAACAACGACGCGGTTCGAACCAGGGAACCAAGAGTATAGTGTTATTGAGGACCTACCAGATCAAATACAATTTGTTTTTATTTTCGTTGACTCTAAAAATTACCAATTTTTATATATGCAATTGTTCGCAGCCTACAGTATCAAGTTAACATTTTTATCACGCAAGTATATTATCAATACATCCATATAATACTATTGTAAAATGCATACTCCCTTTAAGTAAGTGTCTGCAGTACAGTGCTTATCTACATGTAAACTGCTTCATCTACACGTTTCAGGTATTATTCATCTAATTACTATAACTTTATAACTATTATGCATATAACATATAACCATTTAATAATGCATAATTTCACTACCACTTTTGTCTAGTAACAATAATTGGCAAATATTGGCGATTAAAAGTATTTAACACGCAAAAGCGAATTAATAAATAGCCAAAATCCGAGCGGAGATTCTCCTCTACTCCTCTTTCATCGCTCAAAGCTGATATACGTTCTAAATAACGAGACGATGTTAACGTTGCCTTATTTTCAGGAACTTGGGAAATAACCTCATTACCGACATTCCCAGGGACGCTTTTCCGCAAATGGACAACCTCACGGTGTTGTAAGTATAAAGCAACCGTTCAACCGATGTATTTTATTTTCATAAAACTTTTAAATTAGCGCAATTTCCGTTTATATGAGAGCCAGTTTGTTGAAATCTGAAAATTAAGTTCGCTGTTATCGTCAGTAAACATTAATCATCCGTATCGCAGCGTATTAACTTTAGAATCTAAATAAAGGTTCGAGAAAAAAGAAAAGGGTAATGTAACGTTTGAAACAAATACGATCGCGCGAATTCTTTTTCTCGACATTCCTCTAACAGGATTATTCTGCTTAAATGAAATGGAAATATTTATTACACTGTTATGGCTTCTTACCAGATAACTAAAGTGAATTTGTGCTATTTTATAACAAAGCAATTGTTATGTAAGGAAATTGTGTAAGCTGAGCATCTTTTTTAGAAACTGCGAACTTATTTGTTTAAAATACTGATCACATTTTATAACTAAGTAATCCATGCGGATTATGTTTGAGTAGGATTTAACCAAATAGAAAGGAAAAAACTGGTACATGTCTCTAATCAAAATGTTGCCGGTTCCGTAAATTCCACATGATCAGGCAAAGCTGCAACTAAGCAAAACCATCAGTCAAAACGCTAGAAAAATCTACGATTTTTAATTGTAAACGTAGTTGGGGAAACTACGTATAACGTTTTGAAGGTAATGGAATAACATTATGTGCAATAATTCCTTACAGTTTTCATTTAAATTAAATTTTCTGAATAGCAAACTTCGGTAGTTGGGATATGGCAAATCATGCATGTGTGGCAGTTCCCTCTGGCGAAATACAAACCCCAATATTTGACTGGTAATTTTTGTACTTTTATGGATAAAGATGTATCAAATAATTCTGTTAATAAAAAAAAGTTAACATTAAATTAAAATATAATAACATGGAAACGGTAACACATTTAAGTTTGATGTTTGGTAGCATTAAACTGTTTATTATAACCCACCACATTAATTTGTTTTCTGCAACTAGTGTTTGGAGGATGCCAATTTTTTTTTTTTTGTAAAATAGGAACCAGGATTTAACTTTGCATCATTGGAAATAAATAAAAATACAGAAAATCACATCTATTGAAAAATAATTCAAAAAAAATCGTGAAAAATTCAAATCGTTATAGACGATTAAATATAAATAGCAGTAAATAAACAAACTTATAGTAACTGTTGAAAATGTCGCCCTATTCACTTTCTTGCAGAAATAAAATGGTCTTACAGAAACTACAAATGAATCATGAAGGTGTCCTGCAGGAATATTTGCTGTCACATTTCTTATCCGAGCTTGTAAATTATATAATGTTATTGCCCTATTAATGTATACCAACATTTTTAAATATCCCTAGAAGTTCACTGGAGTCGTGCCGGAGGAACAAAAAGGGCATTCGATCTGACTTCCACGTCTAATCTATTTCTCAGGAACCGTGTGATCCAAATTACCACCAACTTGTTGGCCAAAATGTGGCAAACTTGTGTAATTTCTTTTATCCGTAGTGCAACTTGATTTTGTAGAAGTTCTCAGTAGATTACTGATGTAAAAGTTCCGTGTATAAAGAATTGACTTTTCCATTTAGTATGCCACACCATATGTTAACCTTTTCTGGATATTGTGTGTGAACTTCGAGGCTAGTATGTATGTATATTATTAGCGTGCCAATATCTAGAATTATGCCTAATTATATGGCAATTTAGCATAATTTAGCATATTTCAGCAACTTCATCCGAAAAACCATATTGTTGATAACACTTCATTAATTTCATTTATTAGCTTTTTTACTTACAATTTTCGCGAGTTATATTCTACGACCGGAATATCTTCTGATGGTTCCTGCATTAAATGTAAGTAGTAGGGTTCAGTTAAGACCTGCTTAATATCAGGTGACCAAATAAGTTTTATGTATCAGATCTTCAGATCATTAAGAACAACGACATTCAACAGGTTGTGGAGGCAAAACTCAGTAAAATGTGCTTAGAGATTGCTGAAAAGTTCAATGCCAGCGATGATCGTTTGCACCTTTACCGGCTAGGAGAGACGTGTTCCACATGAATTGTTAGATGATAACAAATTCAGCCGTCTTACCATTTGTTCGGCAAACATTTCACGTAACGTTAATGAACCTTTTCTTGTTTAGTTGCTAATTGCAACGAAAAGTGGGTATTATATTCAAATTCTAAGAATTCGCATCATTAGTTATCGCCAACTGCTCCAATATCACACACTTCCACCTTGTACCCAAAGAAGATTTTATTGTGTATTTGGTAGAAAGCAGCAGGAATTGTCCATTATGAGGAGTTTTTGAAAACGTTAAATCGTCACTTCTAACTTGTATTGTGAACAGCTTCGGCGAGTGCAAGCAGCACTTATCCACTTTCTTTGATTAATCGAAAATGCTCTTTTTTGAAAACAACGACCGATCTACTGCCAAAAGTGACTCCAGAAAGAATTTCTGAACTTAAATACACAACATAATTACACCCTTCTTATTCTCCTGAAATTTGCCGGCGAATATCACCTTTTTATGTATCTTGACAACTGTATGAAGCAGAGGCAGTTCCAAATTGAAGTCGATGTAATAAATGCAGTCCATTAATTTTTTCATTCAAAATCCGTAGTGTTCTACAGTATCGGCATACAAAAACTGGTGTTACGTTGATAAAAGATCATTGACTGTGATGTGGTAACTATTTCGATGAATACTAGTGTATTATTGTTTCTTAATAAATTTTGTTTATCATCAAAAACCACACAAACTTATTTGGTTACCTGATATTTTTCGTGGTTAAGTGATGTTGATTCTCACAATTCACTTGTTACTAGATAGTGTAACAACTGATGATGGGTGGTCCTATAAGTGGCCCAAAAAAATGTTTCGTATCGAGATAAGAAGTAAAGAAAACATAGACAAACAAAAGGGGGAAGCGCAATAAGATGATATGAAAACGCAACAAACCTAGATTTCTTCAAATTTTGATTATGATGATGATAACATCCTTAACAAAGCTTGTTGATAAAAGTTGTCAATTCACTTTTACTTTTTAGGTTGTACTATTTATTTTTCCGAATGCAATAGTTGATAATAGTCTACAGTTAAAGGGTAAGACAGGAAATAACATAGAAGCCAAAGTTCTTTAGGGAATTAAAATAAATTAAGGAGAAAGTTTTTAATGCTTAAAACATCAATTGATAAGACAAAATTATATTTTACTTTTCATTAAAACAACTTTATTTTTCCAAGTTATACAATTAAACAAAGTATACCATTCGTATTTTTTACAAACACCTACTCAAAAGAATTAATTCGGATTTTTCAATGATGCTACGCGCAAATAATTCTTGATGTTATCCTTTCTAATAGTAACTCTTCGTAATTTTGGCCTGGTAGTTATCAACTAGTATACCATGTACATTTGATTATAAAATTAATAAAAACAGAATATGAATAGCACTTTTCATTTGCTTATTTCTGTTTCCACTAAATTATGTTTTTTTCCTAACCCTATTAAACACGCTGCATCGCTGATGGAGTACCCCATAATTTTTTATCAAACCTATACACCGCTGAGCTTGGGCAGACTAGATTTCTCGTCATAAATAGAAATAGAAAAACAGTAGTAAATTAACCCTCGCCTTATTTGTAGTTGAATATATTAGAAGCTACGGATGCATAAATGGAAAAGACACAGATTCAAATTACGTTCTAAATATACTTATGTACACTACCGTACTCATTCGAACATGACATCTATCAAAGCCATATATCGCTATATTTTACGCTATTTACATTAAGAAGATATTTCACCGTTATTTATACCTTATACTAATATACAATCCACTGCATCCGAATGTATTAGATACTTCGAATTACATGTCAATACGTTGTTACCGAGGTGGAATACAGTGAATTGGTCTGGCAGACTTCCAATGGGAACTTCTGCGATACCGTAATAAGATTAATTTAAAGCATCTGCTATTTCTGTCTGCATCATGTACTACGTTGTATTACGTATTTTTGCTAGAATTCTACACATTCCGATATTATTTCGTGACGTATAATTTTCGTAGAAAACAAAATGAATGAGACCAATTGTACCTTTTTAATTATACCTGAACTTTAAACATTCCAATAATAATTCTTAATCTATCGTAAATCTAGATGCAAAGTGGAATGGACTAACACTGAAAAAAGATAATAAAACAAAGTATTTTCTGTAGATGTTTATTTATTTTTCAACATATTCTACGTTTAACTCTATACACTTCTCCAAGCATTTCTCCACCTTTTTAAGCCCACCACGAAGTCTTTCAGCATGAACCGTTGTTCGCCGAGCCATTTCTACAAATTTGGAAATAAAAATAAGTGACTGAGGATCAAATTCGGTGAATATAGTGGATGTTGTACTAATTCGAACTTTAATTGTCTTTCTTTTTCAAATGAGGACGTTTTTTCTCGATTTCTTCGCACAACCGGCCCAATAACGACATACATATATTTTCCAGTTATCATTTTCCCTTTTTTCCAAGTAATCGGTGTAGATGATTCCGCGTTCATCCCAAAAAACCGTGCCCATCACTTTGCCGGCCGATTTCACCATCTTCTCCTTCTTCGAAGCTCATTCACCTGCAAAAATTCACTGTTTTGGCTTTTCCTTTGTCTCCGAGGTGTAGTAGTGCATTCATGTTTCGTCCCTAGTTATGTATCGGCGGAGAAACTCGTCAAGATTGCGACGGAAAAGCGTCAAAACAGTCTCAGAGTCAATCACACAATTACGTTTATTCTTCACTACCAGCAAACGCAGCAACCATCTTGGCGATAATGTTTTTTCACACATTTCGGTTCGTCAATCATTCAAAACCATGTCGTGGATATTGTCAATCACTTCGGGAGTAGTCACTTCCGCTGGACGTCCAGAGCAATGTTCATGTCGTTTAAACTCATCGACCCAATTGTAAACAATTGCAAACACAGGAGCAGATGTGGCATGAACTTCATTCAACTCAGCTTTGATCACTTTCGGTGTTAAGGCTTTTAAATATAAGTATTTGATCACCGCTCGAAATTAACTTTTTTCCATTTTTCTACATAAACAAAAATTCTTTCCTTAACTCGACAATAAAAGTAAAAAGCTTGTGAGAGATATAACTGAGACTTTGGCAGCTGTCCGGTGATAAATGATCCTTACCAGAAAAAACCGTTTCAATGCTACGAGCGCCATCTCGTAGATTTTCGCAGAACTTCATGAACCACCCCCATACCATCTTCCATTTCAATTAGTTTTTTGCTATTTTGGTGCAACTCGTAAGTTAGAGATTTAGAAACCTCCCTGGAGTATCGACAATTTTAATTTACTTACTAATTTTTCTGATTTCTGTAAAGATGAAGAAGATATATTGCGTCAACAGCAGCAACATACTGAATTTTCAAGCCGAAATTATAAAAAGTCGAAACATAATACAAAACTGTTCGATTAAGTGCTAAGCACACAAAAAGCGTTCAGCTATCTTAACCGTAGCATTTAACTAAAGAAAGTTCTCGAATGTTCTAGAATTATAGAACCCATAATACGAATGCAATAAAGACTGTCTTACGAATATATTTGTTTATTTAAAGCCACTAGAGCTATACATAATACTACTTTGATAAATTGCTTTGTAATTTAGCCTTTGATAGTTGTATTCGTCCGAATTTTGTGTTGTGGGCAAAAGTGGTATCCTAGAATATCGGCTAATTTTCTAAGTAGGTACCTGTAAAGAAGATTTAGATCATATTTTTTTCTACCCCGTCCTCTTCTATTCTCCCTTATTGATTTATCTTCCTATTATTTTGGCCTAACTATCTTTCTCCATTCTTACCAATTTTCAAGCCACTAAGTTTTCTGCATTCTAAAATTCTCTATAAAAATTTAAGTTCTCCTCTCACCTAGTTTTCTCAGTCGCAACGCTTTTACTAATCTACCCCTCCGACAGCGCCCTTTTCTTTTGTCCATGACTGTGACAAGTGATAAGCACATAGCTTGATAGTTTTATTTGTAATTGTAATTGCAATGTAGGTCATGTTGTGTCATCACCAAAGACAATACAACGGAATGTCTACTATTGTAGATTTTCCGTTAGCTACATTGATACGCAGAGTTCCATTCTCATAATCCCTAACCACTCCCATAGAATACAAAATAGGTTTCATATGGTATCGGTCTTTTCTTTTGTTTTCGTTTTTCTAATTAATCTAAGAAATGTAATAATGTATGCTTATTGTTTACAAACTGAACAAATTTCATTCGATTGCATGAGTAAATTGCATTTGGGAACCGTCCGTCGTCAGTATGCATTTTTTAGTCTTTGAGCTACTAAAGTAACGTTTCATGTGAATCATACAATAAAATGTATATATTTAGTTTAGATCCTATCAAAACCTAACTCGCTTCGCTTACGTTGGGTCCGAGACCTAAATGAAGCTATAGTTATTTAAAAAGTGTAGATCACATGGAATTAATGCTACCTAAAATTGATATTACCACCGAACAGTGATTTATTAGGTCTAGCAGAACCAATGGGTGGGAAAAATTTCCACAGATTAACTTTTCTTGTCATTTTTGTAGTTTTAAATTTCAAAAAGTTGATCGTCGATAATCTTTGGACACAAAGTGCCACTCCTACATGTTGATAGAACGAGTCAAAATAAATATCCTCAACTGATAAACATAGTTAGGTTTGACGATAGAGAAACAAGCGAAGCAAGAAAAACTTGACTTACCAAACGAAGCATTTTCAAAATATTACAGCCCTGAAGCACGCGTGGTTGTTGATTATACGTTGTTCCCCTTTGAAGGTCGCTGTCCATTCAAAGTGTGCATAAAAGGAAAACCCGGAAAATATGATATTCTAATAAAAATTCTCGCCGTTTACCCGCAAAGGGCAAATGCAAGCTAGTAATGTTAAAGGAAGTACCCCGGAATTAAGAGGCCCGAAGGTCAACCTAAAGAGGGTGACAGCTCCATTACGAAACACAGGACGTAAAGTAAATAAACGATTGTTTTTACACTCCTATAGACCTCGCTGCAAAGGTTTATACTGAATACAAATTGAAAATGGCCGGGACAGAGCAAATAAATTGCAAGCATATTCCTGAATTGAAAAGTGCTGGTAAAAAAGAGCTGTACTTAAATCTAAAAAAGTGGTGATCTTAGTGTCATACATAGTAAAACAGAGTCGATGAAGTTGTCATATTAAGCACACAACATTCAGATAAAAAAAGTCAAAGAAGGTGAGGAAAATAGGTATCACATAAATTTATTTTATACCGACATCAAAAGCGGCGTGGACAGCATCGAACAAATGCTGTATAACTAATATGTAGATACTATTGCCTATGCATATAGAATTCACACAAAGAATTTCCCAGATTAGAACAAAACCAAGTCAAAGGCACTAATATTTACAACCCATGGTTTCGGAAGTTACCAAACATTAGGTAGAAATACTTGCGCAAAATACAAAGAGCCTTCAAAGGATGTAGTTTTAGCAATAAAAGGAATACTGCATAGAATGACGCATCAACAATAAAGAGATGTTATATCTGCCGACAAAACTCTACAATAAAGATAGCTAAAATATGAATATTTGTGGATTGCAGAAAAAATATTTGTGGATGTGATAATTGTCAAAAGGAAGAGACAAAATCGAATAATTTTTCATAGGTCTTTGATTTTGTTTATAAGGCATAATAATTTAATTTATAAAATGTAGCATTAATACTAAGATTAAAAATTAAGAAAAAGGGAGACTTTAAAAAATACAGTTCTGGACAATTTTTGCCACCCCTTGGTCCACGACGGGATAGATGAAGGTTTGGCCCTGATGAGGTTGAGCCCAGGTTCTTGAAGTTTATTCAACAATAGAATTCCCAGATCTAGGAAATCTACGTAGGAAAAACGATATTATTTTGGGCATAGGTTTTTTTCATAAAAATCATGTTGTTTAACTTTGTTTTAATATATCCTTCTTAAGACTGTTTTACTTATTTTCATTAATTATTACACAGCTTGGCATACATCAACAAATATTTCACACAGCGTCTCTAGATTTCTTTAACTTTCTCTCAACAGTTCCCTTTCTCAATTAGCGTCGCTCTGTGATACAAGAAGTAATTATCCTTACAATTCAGCAAACGAAAATTATGTTTGAAAACTAATTTCCATTTAATGCTTGAATGTAATTATGGAAATGCTGATTCTAGTGTGAAGCCGAAATCACTGTTTTAAGTTAAATTTCTTCCCTTTCACAGCTCATTTAATTCTCTGAATGAATTCGCAGTATTACTGAACACGGAAAATCGAAGCAGGGTTCAAATAACACGGTAGTAGTCTGGTAACATTTTTCCGTGTACAAGCAATACTAATAAAACCAGGTGAATTTATGTTCGAATGGGGAAAATGGCTTTGTTCTATTGAAATCTATATCAAAAGGAGGGTATGTACAAATAACGTTAATTTGAACGAAATGCCACGGGTTCAGGTAGAATTACACAAACATGAACATGAAGACGGTGACTTAATTAAATCTGTCTTGTCGAGAACGTTGAGTAGATATTTAGTGCACACCAAGAGTATGAAATATGATACGATATTACAAAAGTACAAAAAAGTCCATGGTGCTGCAAAACTGTAATTTATTTAATTAAAAAGTAGATAAATGAAAAGGAACTCTTCTTTTATTTAATTAGGATGTATATATTGAGACTACAAGCGTACCAAAAAATCAAACGCAACCGAAGTGATGCTGCGCTAACTGGGACTGTTATTGTTATTGTTTCTCTTTTCTCGTAATTATTAGATTTATATATATATATATATATATATATATATATATATATATATATACATTCATCAATTTCACTTTGGTTTTTAATTTTATTTAAAAATTTATCTGTTGCTTTGAATTGCCACTACAAACTATTTTTTTTTTGTTTATTTAAAAGACGCTTGAGATCAAAACCCATTTCGTCATATTCCTTAGTAAACACACGAAAAAATAAAACAACTGACTAACGTATGTACACTACAACCTTGAATATTCGTTTCTGTTAATTACATACACAGGGATAGAATCGAGACAAACTTCACATCTCAGGGTCTATCGGGATGAATTAGCAGAAATCGACCGAGGGTAAAAAAGGAAAACAACCCGCACTGATAAACTAAGAAATTTAACACCTAACCTACCCAATTTAGATTCCACATGGTAATTAAAAATTCTACTAAAACATTTTTAAAAATGTACGGACATATATGTAAACCTAATAGTCATGACAAAAGAAAAACAATAAAAATTAAAATTTTTCTTCTGAAATAATTTACAAGCCCATTGAACCAAGCATATATAAAAAAATTCTTATTGAAGTAAAGGAATTAGGCGGCCATACTCAAGAGCTATGTTTAGTACATGGTTATAAGGAATATTCTTCTGATTCGAACGAATTAGAATTGCCCATACATGCTGTGGTAACCTTACGTTTCATACATTGTACTTTTCCTTGCCATTATTCTACAAATGTATTAATACGGCGTGCCACTTTCTAATACTGTTCCACTGTGCCCACATTACCTATTTAATTATTTTTTTAATTTGACCGCTTGCCTAAAAAATTATTACAAAAAATATTCAGTTTATGAGTACCTTAAATATCACACAACTATCGAAATAGTCAAATTGTCATGGACGTTGATGGAAGAGATTTTTAGTAAATAAGTGCAGCAATTGATTCTTTGCGTTGACATTTTACAATAGTACAAAACTGCAACATTATGTATATTTTGTAAGTTTTATAGTGAGAAATATGACTCTACTACACTTTTATTTATTTACGAAGGTGGTTCTAGAAGTGCTAAGAAAATCTGAGAGATGGCGCTCGTAGTATCAAAAATAATTTGTCTCTAGTAAGGATCATTATTCGATTTAAGCAAAGAATTTTTGTTTATGTAGAAAAATGGAAAAAAGTGAGTTTCTAGCGGAGATTAAACACTTAAGGCTTAACACCGAAAGAGATCAAAACTGAGTTGGATAAAGTGGAGAATAGACGCAATCGTGTGGTCGACTCTGAGCCTGTTTTGACACTTTTCCGTCGCAAGCTTAACGAGATTCTTCGTCGATACATAACTATGGACACACTACTTGCAAAGAAACAGTTAAAACAAACAAATGCCTCTTTTGAGGATCTTCCGAAATCCTACCTTTTGGCGAGCTGAAATTGTTAGAAAAATAAATAAAAATCTACAAAAAATACTTTGGTTTTCTATATATTTTTAGGGACCTATTGAACGACCCTCCTACTTTGTAATATAAATTGGTATGTTTCACTGCACCCTGCGTGTGGTTATACTTACATCTCCCCTATAAATTCTCCGTCCGGTAACTACAATTAGCGATATTTGGATAAGTAAGAACTTCAAAAATTTTGAAATTCTTTATCTTATCTTCAGCGAGGTTCAGGCAGGACTTCATGTTGCATGTATAACGTGTAATAGCTTCTGAGTCGTTTGAAATGTTAGAATTAATGTTATGTATGTCATCTAAACAAAGATCCCTGATTTCTCACAAATTCCCTCATTTTTTGTTAGCAATTTAGAATTTTCGAGTATAAGCTTAGATTAGAGATGGACATTTCGAGATTTTTGTTGGCCCAGCCCGAGACGTATGCTTACCCGTCAGTCCGACAGCTTCGCCGGTTATCAGCTTATGAAGCCCGACAAGGCCACAAGAAGATGATTGTCACATTAAATCGATAGAATGCAAAAAATACCATTCGTTTTCAGTATTAAAAAATGAATAATAATTTCAGTAACGGTTTATTTGCTACTCATTTAATCCAAACAAATAAGATGGATATACTGAAACACGAATAGGCTTTTCTCCTTCTTTATGACAACACAATAACGAATTTACGATGCTTTCCAACGCAGTGATTTTATTGCAACACTTGAAGAGGTTATAATACTATTCCGCTGACTTTTACGATTGATACCAGTACTGATACGATCATCTTCTGTAGCAAGTAATCCTTACGAACATTTAAATAGGAAAAACGGAAAATCTGCTGCTACCTTATAGCGAAATATTTGTCCTTCCAAATGAGCGTATTATGCAGTATCTGTTAAAAAGTCGCCCCCGCATAGAAACTTTTTATTTCTTTAGAATTGAAGTAAAATGTATTTGTACTACATTAGAAACCAAAAAATATTCCAAAACATTTGACCCATCAC